>PVLC010050723.1:0-10218 GCA_004027655.1 Graphiurus murinus
AAAAAGTGGGAAGCTAGACACAGTGCAGGCCTGTAATCTCAGTACTTGGGAGGCTGAAACAGGATCATGGGTTCAAGGCCAGCTTCAACAATTCAGCAAGACTCTTCCAAAAAAATCAAAAGGTCTAGGGGGTAACTCGGAGGTTGGATGTCCCTGGGTTCAGTCCCCAGTGCTAAAAAACAAAGTTGTAACAGAATTGTTTACCTTTATACCAAGAAGTTGGGGAAAGCACCAAGATTTGCATGTAGTGTGCACCAGCCGGCTTCACAGGGCTCGTGCCTGAGACCTAAGGCTCCTATGAGATTGTCTAAAAAAGACATGTCAGCAAGGCCTTTGGTGGTGCCACGTGTGCTAAATGTGTCTGTCGCAGGATCAAGCGTGCTTTTCTTATTGAGGAGCAGAAAATCATTGTGGAAGTGTTGAAGGCACAAGCACAGAGTCAGAAAGCTAAATAATGAAGCTTCTTTGAATAAAAAATAAAAAAGCTAAAAAAAGCACTGTGAAGTACCAACACACACCTTGAATTACATTAAATGACCAGACTGTTGCGGAGGACGTGGAGGAACGGGAACTCTCATTGCTGCTCATAGGAATGTAATATGGTAGCTACTTCGGAAAACAGTGGCTGTTTTTGAAAGAGTTAAATGTATCCCTACTGTATGATCCAGCATTCCATTCTTAGGTGTTTAATTTACCCAAGAGGAAAGAAAGCATATGTCCATACAGAGATCTGTACATGAGTGTTCGTAGCAGATTTATTTGTGAAAGAAAGAAAACTGGAAACAACCCAAAACGCCGGGCATGGTGGCGCACACTTGTAATCCCAGCCTTTGGGAGGCTGAGACCGGAAGATCTGGGTTCTCGGCCAGCCTCAGCTACCTAGTGAGGCACTCTGCAACATAGTGAGACACTGTTCCAAAATAAAGAACAAAAAATAGGGCTAGGGGTATAGCTCAGAGGTAGAATGCCCCTGAGTTCAATCCCAGTACTGCAAAAAAAAAAAAAAAAAAAAGTAAAGCTGCACAATACTCAGGTGCTGGAATACTACACATCTGTGTTAAGAAATGGACTAATAGTGTGACATGGATGAGTCTTCAAAGTTAAGTGAAGGAAATGAGACAGAAAAAGAATACATGCTCTAAGATTCTACCTCAGTGGAATTCTGCAAAAGATTAGAGTATGACGATTGCAGATCGGTGGTTGCTGGGGCCAGGAGGAGAAATTACAAAAGGACGCGGTATTCTGGAAGGCGATGGATGTGCTCATTGCCTTCACTGTGCTGGTGCCTCTGTGGGCATAGATGGGTGTCAGAGCTCTTTAAGGTGTACAGTTCATCTCCATCTTATTTTTGTAAAGCTGCTAAGAATGAACGCACGATACTCAGGCAAGTATTTAGTGCCCTCTGTCTGGTGGGTGGGCAGGCAGCGTTAGCACTTGCAGGAAAGGAAACTGAGGCTGAGGGCCGGTCACCTGGCACACAGGCAGTCGCAGCTGGTGCAGACAGAGCTGTCAGAGGACACCTCTGCAACGGGGGCGCGCCACTCGTCCCAGGTTCTAGGATGCTGAGGCTGTTGCATTCTCTCCATTAATTTTTAACATTCTCCCCGCAGACATAAGCAGACAAGAGGGGAGGCGTGACTTTTGATGGTGTCTGATGTTCTCCCCAGGGCACAGTCCTTCGCTGAGCGCCTGCGCCTGGGGATCGCGGTCATTCACGGAGAAGCGCAGGACGCCGAGTCGGACCTGGTGGACGGTCGGCACTCCCCGCCCATGGTCCGGAGCGTGGCCGCCATCCACCCCAGCCTGGAGATCCCCAGTAAGTGTGTGACGCCACCTCGCCCTGCCGTAAGGCCCACTGAAGTGTGCGTGTGCGTGTGTGTTAATGGGAATTCTCCCTTTGCTTTTGGGGTTTTTTTTAGTTGTCAAAAGATTTACCAAGCTGGGCATGGTGGCACACGCCTGTCATCCCAGTACCTGGGAGGCTGAGACAGGAGGATCCAGGTTGACAGCCAGCCTCAGCTGCTTAGTGAGGCCCTCTGCAACTTAGACCGTGTTTCAAAATAAAGAATAAAACATAGGGTGGGGGTGTGGCTTGGAGGTAGAATGCCCCCGGGTTCAACACCTTTCCCTCTGGGTTGTAAGGATGCACGTTTTTCTGCCGGCCTCTGAGTGGTGGAGCGCGTCAGAAGCAGTCCGTCCTGTCACTGCAGGCCCTAGAAAGCTCTTCACGCTGTTCAGACTCAGATGTGGCTCTTCAGGAAAGTCCGTTCATTCATTCACTCAGTGTGCCCTGCAGTGAACTTTAGTGTAAGCGAAAGCTGCGGCAGTACTCTGCGATTCCCTGGGCTTCTGTTGCCGGGTCCTGTCACCCGCTGACGGTCTTACTTCCTCCTTTCTGATCTGGATACTGCTTTTCTTTTTCTCTCCTCGGTCGCTGGTTGGCACAGAGGCACGGTGCTGAGCCGCTGAGGCGCAGCCGGCGCTCTCCTCCCCTGCTCCTGGGGACAGGCTCTCAGAGCTGCCCTCTACCAGAACGAGGACGCTCCCTTCTCCACCCCAGGTGTTGGGAGTTTTTAATCGGGAGACATTCACTTCCTAAGGCTCTGTTTTACTTTTTAATATAGAAGCTTTGGTATGTGTGTTTTACCCTGACCAGTGCTGATTCCTAAAGAAAAGCCTCCGATCACAGTCGTCGGTGACGTTGGAGGAAGGATCGCCATCATAGTGGTAGGTGGAGCTCCATGTGGGTTTTCCCGTGTGTGTGTGTGCCCTTCTTACTCTGTTGATTGATTTATTGTTTGCATTCCTAAAAAAGGCCTGGGGAAGCTGGGTGTGGTGACGCATGCCTGTCATCCCAGTACTTGCGAGGCTGAGACAGGAAGATCACAGGTTCAAGGACAGCCTCAGCAACTTAGTGAGGCCCTCAACAACCCTGTGAGACCCTGTTTCCAGATACAAAATAAATTAGGGCTGGGGAGGTAGCTCAGAGGTAGAATGCCCCTGGCTTCCATCCCTAGCTCCGCACACAAAAAGACCTGGGGATAATGATGTGTGCAGGTGCCCACAAGTTGAAAAATGCCATCACCCGTTTACTTAAGTATTGGTACTTAGTTAACTAAATATGGTGTAGCTGCTTGTTGGTCATAATGTGGGAAATTGTTTTATGATTAAAGTAGAGTACAAAGTTGATTATTACTGTTTTAAAATACACATCAGGGCCGGGCGTGGTGGCGCACGCTTGTAATCCCAGCATTCGGGAGGCTGAGACCGGAGGATCCGGGTTCGCGGACAGCCTCAGCTACCTAGTGAGGCACTCCGCAACTTAGTGAGACCCGGCTTCAAAATAAAGAATAAAAAGTAGGGCTGGGGGTGTAGCCCGGAGGTAGAATGCCCCTGAGTTCAATCCCCAGTACCGCAAAAAAATAAATAAATAAATAAATAAAATAAAATAAAATACACATCAGGAGCCAGGCACACGCTTGTAAACCTAGTACTTGGGAGGCTGAAACTGGAGGATCACAGGTTCAAGACCAGCCTCAGCAACACAAGGTCCCTGCAACTTAGTGAAACCCTGTTTCAAAATAAAGAATAAAAGATAGGGCTGGGGGTGTAGCTCGGAGGTAGAATGCCCCTGAGTTCAATCCCCAGTACCACAAAAAAAAAAAAACAAAAAAAACTCCCACGAGGCCCACCTCTTAAAGGTTCTACCACCCTGCTGGTGCGGGAGGGCAGGGGTCGCAATGGCCCAGGTGCTGCTCGACCGGCCGGGTGGGGCCGTGGTGAGGGCCGGCCTGGCGCTTGTGGCATTCAGGCTGCTGGCCGCCCTCTCTGTGCTCACCAGCCTTTTGCTCCATGCGACTCAACAGGATGACATCATCGATGACGTGGACAGCTTCCTTGCTGCTGCAGAGACCCTGAAGGAGAGAGGCGCGTACAAGATCTTCGTGATGGCGACTCATGGCCTGCTGTCTTCCGACGCCCCCCGGCTGATTGAGGAGTCCGCCATTGACGAGGTACCCAGGCAGGCGCGGTTGCTGGGCGCTAGTACTCCTGAGATCTCAGGTGCAGAGGTTGCTTACAGGAGCCAGCCCATTTGTGGTTAAGAATGCATTCAAAGCGTGGGTTATAGCCAGGCGCAGGGCGCACACCTGTAATCCCAGTACTTGGGAGGCTGCGATGGTCTCACTAAGTTGCTGAGTGTCTTGCTAAATTGCCAAAGCTGGCCTCCAACCTGCTGTCTTCCTGTCTCCGCCTCCCAAGTACTGGGACTGCAGGTGTGCACCGCCACACCTGGCTTCTTTTTTCTTTGGGCCTTGCTGTGCTGGGGGTGGAACCTGGGGCGGAGCTCCACACCCCAGCTGCGGAGCGGCCTGAGCTCCCGCCGCTCTGGGCTCTCTCCCCCGGCTCCAGGTAGTGGTCACCAACACAATCCCACACGAGGTCCAGAAGCTGCAATGCCCCAAGATCAAGACGGTGGACATCAGCATGATCCTCTCGGAGGCCATCCGGCGCATCCACCACGGGGAGTCCATGTCCTACCTCTTCAGAAACATCGGCCTGGATGACTAGTCGCCTCCCCCTGCGGGACCCCGGGCCGAGCTGGACACGGCGCCAACCACGCTGCAGGGGCTGGCGCCCACCCGACGCACTCGCTCTCCCAGCTCCGTGAAGATGGACCACGCTTTTATGTCGGTTTGAGTATTTGAGTTTGGGGAGCAATTTTTATAAAAGAAAAACTTTATTCTCCTCTTAGATAAAAGAAATTTAGACCTGATTGTTTGTAGTAACTATTTACAAAATCACACTTGGAATAAGATTTTTAAGCTCACAAATAGCCTTTTCCCAGAGTTGCTTGGGCCAAGTGTTCCAAAAAAGTTAATAAAATAAAATGATCTCCTCTGAGACCTGTAATCGAAAAGCCAAAAAGATTATAGTGTTGATTCAAATAAATAATGTTTTTAGAAATGCTTTTTATAGATAAGCATACATGCTTATATTTATTTTCTGCAACAAAAGAAGGAATAAAAACTTGTGTTTGTGTGTGTTTTTTAAAACTTTGTGTTTGGGCAATTGTTTTATAACTAAAATAAAATGAAAGACGAATGCACGTGGTACAGACGGTCGCTTTCTCTTGTGCAGTTTCTAGAGGAACATTAGCCCTAGGGACAGAACAGCTGCAGTGAGCCTGTTTGCCTCTGGGTAATGAAACTGTCAGAGCCGGGTCTCTCCAGCCCCCGGAGACTTAGAGCTGTGTTGGTCTGCTGTGGAGGGGTGTGAAGACACACCAGGAGCTACCACGGCCTCGAGCAGGGCGCCTGGCACTCGCTGGCACAGGCTGGCAAGGGGCAGAGGGCACCGGAGGAAGCCGCCCTCTCCGAGGGCCCAAGAATGCAGGAGTAGCAGGCCCCTGGGGGCTTGTGAGATGTGGATCCCTGCGTCCTGGCCCCTGGGGCTAAGGCCCTGCTGCGTGGCCAGGAGCGCGGGGGCTGAGAGCCACAGCAGTGTCCGGCAAGGAGCAAGTTTGCCGTCCACTGAACCCGTCACCCACTCCCCACCAGGGGGAAGTCACAGGGACCGAGCCCTCTCTATCACAGGCTTTCCTCAGCCGGGGAAACCCTGCTAGTGACTCCAGACTACTGTCTCCACTTAGTGACCAGAGACAGCGTAAAGGCAGAAATAGGATAACAAAAAAGGTGTTTCTAGTCTCGATTGATTTCAGTGGGTTGGAATGGTGGTGCCCTGGAGCATCAAGAACACAGAGGCTGAGGCAGGAGGATCACAGGTTTGAGGCCAGCCTCTACAACTTAGCAAGAACCTGTTTTAAAATAAAAAGGACTTGGAGTTAAAATGCGTCTGGGTTCAATTCCCCAGGACCCACCTCAGTTTATATCAAATAGTTCTAAGGAATTACCAATTTCAGCTCTGACTGCAACTTAGTGAGAAAACTTTGCTCAGAGATGACACAGGACACAGCCTATAAGCCTGTGCAGTTCTAAGTCAGCAACACTGGAGGTGCCAGGTTAGCAAAAAAACCCACACAGGATGTGACTGAGGAATGTGGGTGGCAGTGGCCGCCCCAGGGGCTTCAGCTTCCCTTGAGTTGAAGCTGACGTTGCTGATTGGCCAGCCTGCCTGCCTGCCCAGTTTTGAGGAGTTAATAATGAGAGTTTCAGGTGGACTGCCATGATAATGAGTAACGGAAGTTATCACTGAGCCCCATACATGTCAGCGCTGTTGCAAGACATGGCCTCAGCGCCCCTCTCGCAGCACCGCGCTCTGGCATATACAAGGAAGGCTTGTTTGGCTCATGGTTTCTGAATTACTGTCCACGGTTGGCTAGCTACAAGCCAGATACCATGGCGGAGGAAAGCTAAGCTCAACTCAGTGACAGGGAGCAAAGGGAAACAGGAAGAGACCAGGACCTAGCTGAATTACCGCCCAGTAAATCCGTCCAGATTATTAACCTTCAGTGGATTTATACATTGATGACATGAGAGCCCTGATTCAGGCCTTCACCTCTGAACATTGTGCATTGCCAATACATGAGCTTTTCCAGGGGGCAATTCTGTATCCAAACCACAACACGGGTTCATTCCGTAAAGCGACACACAGTGATGTCGGGGCCTAAGCACAAGTTGGAATCTGCATTGCTAACCTGGCACCTTCAGTGTTGCTGACTTAGAACTGCACAGGCTTATAGGCTGTGTCCTGTGTCATCTCTGAGCAAAGTTTTCTCACTAAGTTGCAGTCAGAGCTGAAATTGGTAATTCCTTAGAACTATTTGATATAAACTGAGGTGTATTAAGGATCTCTAGAGAAACTATATATAAAAAGAGAAGCTGCGTGCACTGGCACAGGCTGAGACGAAAGGATCTCAGGTTTGAGGCTAGCTTTAGCAATTTAGCAAGACCCTGTTTCCAAAAAATAAATAAATTCAAAGGGCTGGGAGTGTATCTCAGAGAAAATGCCCCTGGGTTCAATCCCCAGTGCCATTAAAAAAATAAAAAAGAGAAATGGATAAGCAGAGAGAACACTATTGGTTTATTTTAAGAAATTGGATCACAGGATTGGGCTAGCAAGTCCAAAATCTTTGGGGCAGAACTGGTCTTGCCCTCTGAAGCACAAAGGCAGAATTCACTTTTCCTTTGGTGACCTCAGTCTTTCAGGGTTTTCACCTGACTGGATGTAGCCGCTCACATGATGGGGTTGCCCACTGTTCTGGTTTGGATTGAGAATGACCCCAGACCTCATATCCTAGACAAGGCAGCCATGTTGGAGGCGGAGCTTGGTTGCTGGGGAGGGGTCCCTGGGGTGCAGCCTTGAGAACCATATATATATATATATGTTCCTCCTCACTCTTGCTCTCTCTCTCTGCTCCCCACTGCCACGCCATGAGCCCCACAGACTTCACCCGGCCTAACATGGATTGAAACCTATGAAATCTCCAGAACTGTGAGCAGGTAAATCTTCCTTCCTCTGAGTTGTGGTGGTGAGGTATTTTAGATTACAGCAGTAAGAATGCAAACTCAAACAGCACCTGAGAACAGAACCCCAAAATATATGAAAGAAAAACAACTGAATTGAAGGGATACATAGTTCAACATCCACTTTTAATAAAATTCAATACCGAGCCGGGCGTGGTGGTGCACGCTTGTAATCCCAACATTCGGGAGGCTGAGACCGGAGGATCTGGGTTCGTGGCCAGCCTCAGCTACCTAGTGAGGCACTCCGTAAGTTAGACTCGGTTTCAAGATCAAGAATAAAAAATAGGGATGGGGATATAGCTCGGAGGTAGAATGCTCCTGAGTTCAATCCCCAGTAACGCAAAAAAAAAAAAAAGACAAGTGGCTGCACCAGCAGCATTTGGTTGAGTCTGCTGTCTCAGACGAAATAAGCCACTTAGAGTTAACTATACCCCACCCGAACAGAAGTCCTAAGGAAGCCAGGCATCATCCCACAACTTGGGAAGCTGAGACAGGAGGATTACCGGCTTCAGGCCAGTCTCAGCAACTTAGCAAGAGAGATTTTTTTAAATTAATTAATTTATTTTTTGCGATACTGGGGATTGAACTCGGGGGACATGACAAGCGTGTGTCACCACACCCGGCTCAGCCACTTGTTTTATGCAGCAGGTTTGATAAGTCTGGCTGTTACTCAGCTAGCCCTTCAGCCCGGCACAGCGTGAGCTTGTGATTTATAACGCGCTCGAAGCAATCGCTTGGGAAGGAACCCCGTCAAGGCTGGCTGGTGGCAGGCCGGCGTAGCTGGGGAGAAGGTGACCCGAGTCCACCGGGGTTCACCCTCAAAAGTGACGCATACCCCCTCCCTCCTCTGCCTGGTCCTTCATGGGAGGGAGCAACCTTTACCCTCCCTTCAGAGTTGCCAGGTGATGGCACAGCTGGATTTGTAGGTCAGGGTGTTCCCAACGGCAGCCACTGACTCATTAACACGCCTGGAAGGGCTGCGTGTGGGTTAAACTCCAAACACCTTGCAGAGCCCGCTGTGTACGCTGATTTATTTTTGTTTTATTATTTATTTTTATTTATTTGTGTGTGTGTGTGTGTGTGTGTGTATGTGTGTGTGTGTGTGTGTGTGTGTGTGTATAGTACTGGGAATTGAACTCAGGGGCATTCTACCTCCGAGCTACACCCCCAACCCTATTTTTTATTCTTTATTTTGAAACAGGGTCTCACTAAGTTGCAGAGGGCCTCACTAGGTAGCTGAGGCTGGCCTCGAACCTGGATCCTCCAGTCTCAGCCTCCAGAATGCTGGGATTTCAAGCGTGTGCCACCACGCCCGGCTTGTGTACTCGGATTTAACTAGTGAGTGGGCTTCGGGCCCGAGTGGAACCCAAACGGAACCAGAGCCATCGCCGTCGCCAGATCTGCACCGCCCCTCCTGCACTGCGTGGTGACACATGGCTCAGGTGACCTGGCTAGCCTCCAGGACAGAGGGGACACCTGTGCTGCCTGGCTGCTTTGAGCGTGACATGTGAGCACGTGCAGAAAGAGAGGCGCGGTCCTTGGGCACCCTGTCCTCTGGTCCCAGACAGATCCCCAGGGGACCAGGTGGATGCTCAGATGCAGGGCTCCGGTCTGTCTCTCTGGACAAGAAAAAAAAAGAAGCCCAAGTGGGGCAACGGGAACTGTCTGAGGTGGGGACTCTCCTGAGGCCAGCGCTACCACTGGAGGACACGAGGGGCCACCCTCAGCTCCCAGCACGTCCCTGGTGCCACGGTGGCCGTCACAGCCATGTTCCCCCAGGGGAGACCTCTGTCCCAATGCCCACACTTACACAAATTAAATACAGGCCCAAGCCGGATGTGGTGCTGCAGGCCGGTCATCCCAGTACTTGGGAGGCTGAGACAGGAGGATCCCAGGCTTGAGGTAAGCCACAGCAACTTGGCGAGAACCTGTTTTAACATAAAAAAGAAAAAGGGCTGAGGGTGTAGCTTGGAGGTAGAATGCCCCTGGGTTCTATCCTCAGTATCCCCCCAAAAAACCGCACGGTGGTACTGGGGATTGAACCCAGGGGCATTCTACCTCCGAGCTACAACCCCCAGCCCTATTTTTTATTCTTTATTTTGAAACAGTATTTTGCAGAGGGCCTTACCAGGTAGCTAAGGCTGGCCTCGAACCCGGATCTTCCAGTCTCAGCCTCCCAAATGCTGAGATTACAAGAGTGCGCCTTCATGCCTGGCTCCAGAATCACAGCTTTGAGGCCCAGCATTGCAATGACTTTACCGTGAGCTTGTTTCAAAATAAAAAAGGCTGAGGGTCAGCCAGGCATGGTGGCACACGCTTGTCATCCCAGTCCTTGGGATGTTCTGCTCCCCAGTCTCCTCTGAAGCTCGGGGGGGGGGGGCTCTCCTCCTGCTCCCCGTGAGAGCTGGAACCTGGAGGCAGCCGCTCCCCACGCAGCGCCGGCGTGGGCTGGAGATGCCACTGTCTCCCTTGGTTTAATGATCAATTAATTCCCGGCCAGAGCCCTTGGCCACCGGTCTCACCCTCAGTCACTCGGCTCAGAGCTGGTGCCTCTGCAGGATGACGGCCAACAACTCCACGGGCGACCTCCATGCCGGGGGGCCTCAGCTCAGCACCATGGATATCGTCGTCATCGCGGCGTATTTTGTCCTGAACGTGGCCGTGGGCATTTGGGTGAGAGGACCTGCAGCGATGGCGATGGCTGCTCGGGGTGGGAACCGGGTCAGCACGTCCC
>PVLC010050724.1:0-10029 GCA_004027655.1 Graphiurus murinus
TGCATATGGCTAACCAGTTTTGCCAACACCATTTGTTAAAGAGGCTATCCTTTTTCCAGTGTATATTTTTGGCTCCTTTGTCAAAAATCAGTTGACTGTAAGTCTGTGGGTCTGTTTCTGAGTCTTCTATTCTGCTCCATTGGTCTATGTATCTATTTTTGTGCCAATTCAGTAAGGTGTCTGGATACAAAATCAATCTTAAAAAATCAGAAGCCTTTTTATATGCCAACGACAAATCAATCGAAAAAGAAATCCAGAAAGCAATTCCACTCACAATAGCACCCCGAAAAATAAAATACCTAGGGATAAACCTAACCAAAGAGATTAAAGACCTCTATAAGGAAAATTATAGAAAGCTGAAGAAAGAAATTGACGAAGACCTTAGGAGATGGAAGGACCTCCCATGCTCTTGGATAGGCAGAATAAATATCATCAAAATGGTCATCCTCCCAAAACTGATCTACAAATTCAATGCGATACCCATGAAATTGCCAAGGACGCTCCTCACAGACATAGAAAAATCAGTCCTTAAATTCATCTGGAAAAACAAAAAGCCCAGGATAGCCAAAGTAGTTCTTAGCAATAAAAATCATGCAGGAGGCATCACAATACCTGACTTTAAACTCTACTACAAAGCCACACTAATAAGATATTTGTGTCCAAGCACCAAGACCAAATGTCCACACATACAAAAGGAGCAAGTAGTGAGGATAAAGTGTGTTCCCAGCACTCTTTGAAAAGTTGCCAGGCATTGGCTAGCCCACGTGGTCATTTCAGTGAAAGCATGGACTTTACAGTTTGTCTGAAATAAATGCATACACAGAGACAGAGAGAGGTTTTTTGGTGTTTTTTTTTTTTTTTTTTTTTTTTGGTACTTGGGATGGAACCAGGGGGCATTCTACCGCCAAGCTACAGCTCCAGCCCTATTTTTTTATTCTTTATTTTGAAACAGGGTCTCACTAAGTTGAGGAGGACCTCACTAAGCAGCTGAGGCTGGCCGCAAACCCAGATCCTCCAGTCTCAGCCTTCCAAATGCTAGGATTACAAGCATACACCACCGTGCCCAGCTCGAGAGAGGTACTCTTAATGTTCGTTCTTAAGGGAGCCAACATCATTAATATTTACTTTCTTACAAAGCCATGAAAATTTGCAAATAACATCTGCCTTCTCTTACAAATCTAATTCCAAAAGACAATGATATCTTCAAACTTCAAGGCAGTCTTTTCAATGTAATCTCTTCTGCTTTTCATTAAAGGCTTTGTTTATTGTGTTTCATTCAGTTACTCAAATTGACAGGCCCACGTCAACTGGAGTGTTGAAATAGATGACTAAAGAGCCTAAGTCAGATCTGTGTTCTGCTCCTATTCCTATTGCACATGTGGGGAAATGCAAAACTATCAATAACTAGGTTTCCAAAGAGAAGGTAGAATATAGGAATCTTTGTGACTTAACTGGTCCCAAATATATCTTGGAGATGGTATTCATTCTGTGTCTTTTGTGCGCCCTAACGCTTAGAAGCCAGATATCCATTCTTGGCACCAACACCCTTCTTCCCTAACCTTGTCCATTTTATGCCCATGTATCTCTGCAAAGTGCAGTGTTTCAACTGACATCAAAGCAAGTCGTAAACCCTAATGCATTCTGAGGTCAGGGTGAGGGAGGGGGGACACAATAGAAACTCTTGTAAGTTTCATTTTAACCATATTTTACTTCAAAGACCGTCAATACTTAAAGCAAGGAGAGAAAAAAAACTGCAGAGTCCACTACATCTTAAACTATTTGAAGCACAAAAATGAACACACAGGGAATAGATCTATTTAAGTGCTTTGTCAATACCAGCTTTAGTGTCGCCACTGGGCTTTATAAAATTTTTAGGACATAGATTTCATCTTCTTTTTATTTTTTTAACAAATGCTTTGGAGCTAAATTTAAGTTATTGTTATTAGTTTGAGGGCCGAGGTATTTTAAAAAGTCTGATTATCATCTGACAGGGGTTTAAGAGCTGTGATTTGCCCCCTCAAGAGTACCCACTCAGATTTTCCCATTCTGTCTTTTGAATCCCACACAAGATATGGCCATGTGTCTTATTACCAACCAGAACTCTTCCTGAGCTGCCTTAATCATATTTCCCTTGGCAAGGAGCAACCCTGAAAAGGATATGGGATGAATAAAAAACATTCATGAGTTTTTACAAAATAAACCCACGGGTTTGTTTTAAAAACAAACACTAAATGTTGTTTCAGGAAAATCTTGCCATTTCAGTAGAAGCTGTAAAGGAAAAATATTTTCAAAATCACTATCACATATTTGGTTTATAGCAGCCTATCCAAACATAATTTGTTTTCCCTTTTATTAAGGAAAAAGATGTATATGCTGATATATATTTGATCACTCACAAGAATATATGAGTATCTGTTTAACATGTTATCCACTTAAAATATGAAACAAACACTGAGCAAATAGATCTCTATCTGTACCTATATGGACTTAATCATAGTCGTGACCTGAGTCCCCCCTTTTCTGTCCTTCCACCTACTGTGTACTTTCATCATTGCATTTCTCAACCTGTGATACACTGTTGGTTTAATTCTGCTTTCTCCTTTAGACTGCAATCATTTTGAAGGCATAGGTCACATCATCTCTATTTTTGCATAACCTATGCTAGCATCATATTCCATATTTGCTGAATGAACACATGAGGGCAATGTCAGAGGAAAACAAAGAGTATAGGAACTACCATTGAGAACATGCCTACCCAGGAGCCTATCCCTGTGCCAGACAGTATTTCATTCATCTATTTCCCACATCAACACAGCAATATGGTTCTATCGTATAGTCAAAGATGTTCAAGTTTAAAAAGATTGAGTACAATGCTCTGTTTTTCACAACTGACAAGTGATGGCATTTGAAAGTTAAATCCAAGCAATTCTTGATTCTCAGTATCATTGAGATTCTCAGTGTCTTGATACTCAGTGTCTCTTTCCCAAACCCTGCTGCCTCCAAAAGGTAGATGTCAACATCAGGAAGTATGTTAGAGATTTCAGAATGAGTAAGATGCTCTAAAGACAGCTAAGAACAGCTTTACATCTTGGCCCTCCATGTCTGTTTATCATTTATCCCTGGTCATCAGACACCAGCTTTCTAAATACTTCCCACCTTTTGATGTTTGGAAATCCCATTGACTCAGACCTGGACTCCCTCTTCTTTGGGAAGTTCATCCTTCTAGTTTCAGATGGACTTCAGGTACAAAAGACTGACTAATCACACTTATTTCACTATATGCACCAGTATTGAGCCACAGAAACCCACTTACTTTGTTTATCCATTCCATCATATTCTCCAAGCCCCTGCCCTTCTCTAGCCCCAACACAGGCAAACATGCTAATGAATTTAAAGAGGCTTTGTTTGTATATGTTCCTTCAAAAATATAAGTTTTGGGTGCACATATATTTTAATTTATAGAAAATTGTGTTTGAATAACATCCTTTTTATGAACACTGCATTTAAAATACATTTATATGTATGTATTTTATGCATTGCTCAATAATATGTCTTCAATTTTCTACCAGAACCACCTGGAAATACACATTCTCACCTCCCTCGTCCATCCTGTTTTTCAAAGTATATGGAAAAGGAATAAATGGAAAGGGAAATCAATTGTGTTACCTAATCTTTCACCATGAAGAATAATTATCATTAATACATTATATTATATATATTATGTATAATGATGTATAATATTCATGAAATACATTGAGTGTCTTCATACTACAAGACTCAGAATAGTCACATTTTTATACTTATGTATATTGTAGGGAATTTGCTTGATATAATCTGAGCATATTTGAAGTATATAATCCAAGGCAGAGAAGCTAAAAACAAATTGGAAGAAAAACACATGAGATGGATTACAGAGAGACAGCAAGAACTAAAATAAAAGATTCCTTGATTACTGGCAAATATTAACATTTACCTTGGAGATTACTAAATATCATTACTTAAACAAGTTTTTTAAATTCTCCTTTATAAATTAAGTTTCTATAGCACTGGCGTCATTTTAATTTAGTTTCAGTAAGAACTCAACAAGCTTGCTATTTCTATTTCATTAGGAATTGAAATGTCAAATAATTTGAAAATATATATATATCATGGAACTAAGGCAAGGTAGGAATTGACTCAGATATATTGTGGGATGAACTCAGGCTTTAGCCAGAAAATTTGGCTCAAATCCTAACTCTGCTACTTGTCAGTTCTCCAACATTTGGCAAGTTAGTGTGTTCTCTTTGCTTTGCTTTCTAACCTACAGAATGAAGTTATTGATGCCTATTTAAATAATAACTGTGAATATTAGAGATGGTACCTATGGAATATCCAGTGGAATGTCTGGCACAGAATTGGTACTTATTTATTTTTTAATTCATTCGTTATTATTGAACCTATACATTTTATGGCAGAGAGGGGATTTGAATCTAGGCTTTGGGGTATAAGTTCAGAACACAATTACATCTTCTATTGATCAACATACAATATGTTTATTGGATCTAAAACATCTCATGTTTATACTATGGTTTGTGTCTTTGCTTGCCTTGTTCTCTTTTCTCAACACTTAGTGGTCAAAATAATTTTTCTCTGCTTCCAGACTAGTCTTTCTCTGGCCTGGATTGTGCTACTAATTTTCTCGGGAAAGCACGATATTTAAAATTGTTCACATCCTGGACTCTAGCGACTATAAAATTCATATGTTTCTGGTGTGGATTGTTCCAGGTGGAGCAAGTCTGATTTTTATACTATCTTCACTTTGACTAAGGAATTCATTTGCTTCCACATGGAAATCCCCTTGCTTCTTCATTTATTTTTTTTTATTTTTTTATTTTTTAGGCAGGATCTCACTACATTGCCCAAGTACGAGCTACCACACCTGGCTAATTTCAAGTTTTCATCCATTCTTCAAATCCTGTAAATTCTTTTGTGTTACCCCAATATGATATGTCTGAAATAGAGCTCCTTTGTATCTTCAAATTTTAACCAAAGTTTTTTTCTTCTTTTCAAATTGAATTTACATAGAACTTCAAAGTTTAGACTCTTGTATCCTTAACTCATTTTCTCATTCTCCCTAGTGAACTAGAACTTCTGGAAAACAAGAACTTTCTTATTTTTTATCAACTACTCCAGATAATACATAAAACCTTATAAACAGGTGGTGCTTCCTAAATATTAATTAATCATGTGTGAACTAAAAGCTTCAAAATTTCAATTCCTGGCAAGGCTGGACCTGTTTCTTAAACTACTTCAGTCTTATAAATAACTAACATA
This sequence comes from Graphiurus murinus, assembly GCA_004027655.1. Lineage (NCBI taxonomy): Eukaryota > Metazoa > Chordata > Mammalia > Rodentia > Gliridae > Graphiurus > Graphiurus murinus. Next base: position 5,314 of record PVLC010050724.1, read on the forward strand.
TAAAAGCAAAGTAAACTATCAAAAAGATGCAAAGTTAACTATCAAGAAAATGATCCAAAAAAGCTGATGGATCAAAGAATTAAACTTTCAGAAAGAAGTGACAGGCCAGGCGTGGTGGCGCACACTTGTAATCCCAGCATTTGGGAGGCTGAGACCAGAGGATCTGGGTTTGCAGCCAGCCTCAGCTACCTAGTGAGGCACTCCGCAACTTAGTGAGACCCTGTTTCAAAATAAAGAATAAAAAATAGTGCTGGGGTTATAGCTTGGAGGTAAAATGCCTCTGAGTTCAATCCCCAATACTGAAAAAAAAAAGTGACAGAATTCATTTTCTTTACCAACTAAGACAGATTCAACAACATAATTAAAAGTTATTGGAGAGAGCTGGGATTCTCGGCAAAACAACATTGCATAATATCTCATAGTGTCTCTAAGTCATCACAGTGCAGTAGGTTAAAGCATTTTCCACTTGGAATCCAAGGCAACTTAAAAGGATTATTGATCTTTCCCTCTACTTATAAATGAGACTCGCATATTAGGAGTGAGAGCTGCAGACACAACATAATGACCTTTATACTTGGTTTTCCACCCCCCCAACATAAACAGAATCACTTTAGTTGGTTAAGAGGATATTAAGGAGTCAATCTTGTGTGTGTATGTGTGTGTGTGTGTGTGTGTGTGACTGCAAGCACTGTGAAAAAAAATTTGCAGCTACATTTTTTAACTTAAAATTTTTCAGTTCTGTTCACTGAAAGTTAGAAATTGTAACATTTAATTGTATGTTTTCTCTTTCTGCCCTGGTGTTGAACTGTCCTATGTTGACTTTAAGCCTCCACACTAATGCACCTTCAGCTTGAAACAATCACTTTCTTAAAAACATGAGAATCCCCAATACTGAAAAAAAAAAAAAAAAAAAAAAAACCAGGAAAACTTGCTTGCTTGCTTGACTTTGTTTGGATGTAAGATTTAAAGTAAGCTTATTACTTCCTGTACATTATCATAAGGATATGAAACATTGAGGAAGCCTATATTAAAATTGCCCCCCCAAAAAAGCTATGGAGTTAATAAAGTAATTAAAGTCAGATTTTGTTTTGGACTTGTTGAATTTCAGCTGCATGATTTAATTAGAGACTTCCTGAAAATAAGTCGAGGCATGATAAATTTCCTACTGTATGGTTCTACTTCCTTTCTCAGGAATTTAAAATAACTATATTTTGTTTTCAACATTTAACTCAATTGGGGTGAACTCTTTGAATCATTTCTGTGTTTGTTTCAGGACCAAGTTCCTTTCCTGGACATTTGGAGAGATCTATTATCCTCTAGCACTAGGAAGGTGAAGTGTCCTCTGTGACAATTTACAACTATTTCACTGTAAGTCAGAGGGACATTTATGTGATTTGAAAAATACCAAGTAGATTCTCACTTTCTCTAATGAAGTGTTCTATATATAGTTTCTCATATTATCATTACATTAGCAATATGAGAGAAATATTAGAATCTCATTTCCATGTGAACAAAGCAAGATTCAGAGAATAGAGTGACTTGGCCAAAGACAAAGAGCTTGTTACTGCTAAATGAGCAGAGTTTTCTGAGTCCAAAGGCCATTGAAACTGTTTCTATGAATAAGTAAGTGCCTATATAAGAGATTGATGAGCTGGGCATGGTGGCACACACCTAAGATGCCAATACTTGGGAGACTGAGACAGGAGGAGTACAGGTTTGAGGCTAGTGAACATGGTAACTCAACAAGACCCTGTTTCAAAATTTAAAAAAAGGTCTAGGGTTGTAGTTCAGAAGTAGAATGCCTCTGGGTTCAATTCCCAGTACCCCTTCCCCAAAAAAGAGGTTGCTAGCCAGAGATAAAGTGAGAGCAATCCATAAGAGTTTTAAATGACCCTTCAAATGCCAAGGACCTCATTTTTACATATAAGAAAACAGATTTGCGGAATTTTCAATCTTTCCCAAGCTTACAAACCTGGTATGTTCGTTATCGATTTGTAAGCTCTGTTTCCGATCTGTGCGACATTGCTTGCTATTCAGTATGTCACAACAAAGTACCATAGGATGGGTGACTCGCCACAGCAACAGACATTTATTTTCTCATGCTTCTGGAGATCAAGGTTTGACATCATAGTGTCATTGGCAGGGTTGGTTTCACTCCAAGGCCTCTTTCCTTGGCTCACAGATGCCTCTCTGTTCCCCTTGTCTTCACGTGGTCTTTCATCTGCGTACATTCATGCTTTAATCTCCTCTTCTTATAAGGACACTAGCCATACTGGAATTAGGGACCATCCCAATGCTTTCATTTTGCCTTAATAACCTCCTTAAAGATTCTACCTCCAAGTACAGTGCTATTCTGAAGGCTAGAAGTTAAAACTTCCACATATGAATTGGGGAGTTATGATTTTGCCTATATACCCTTTCCATTCTTGGCAACTGGCATATTATTAAGCTTTGTCAGTTGGAGGTGCTGGAGGCACACTGGAGAAGGAGGCATTTCTCTTCTTGGTTCTGGTGTGCTCCCCTAGACAGGCCCCTGCAGCCTATATAGCACAGCTTCTATGGTACCAGGATTCTGCAGCACACAACTCCAACCACACTGATCAGATGACAACACATGGCCAGCCCCCTTGACAGCTGCTACCAGCTTCCTCTTCCAGGGCTTTTCAGTGAACAGTCTCAGCATGACACCTACCAGGAAGAGCTTCTTTCGGGAGCTCCCTTGAGTGGCTGACCAGTGAATTCCAAGGTGGAACACCCTTCCAGAAAGCTTCCTCCAGCATCCCAGAGAAGATAGTCCAAGGAAATAATGCCAATATAGTAACTCCCTGTGGATTACTTTCCCCTAGAATTCCTTTGGGTGGCCTCAAAGCCTTAGTCATCATCTCTGCTGTCCATGAGCCCCAGCTGTACCCCCTCCACTGAAGCTTGAATTTCAGTCCTGGGTGTGGTGGATCTTCCAGATTTGTCCTTCCTTGAGTATTCTTTCTTACTTTATGGGTAGTGACTATTTCTCTATTTTTTGAGTGATTTTTATTTCTACTAGTTATTGTCCTCTTGTTGCTCCAATCTCTGGTTAATAATTCCTTATATTAATAATATTGTTTCTCTTTCAAATTATCTTCAAATTCAAAATATCTGTGTGGTTCCTGATTAGAACCTAACTGATACCACTAGTAAATGGCAGAGCCAGTATCCAGATAATATTATAAGACAATAAAAATGCATAGACACAAGAAGGGGAAAGGAAAATGCAAAAGTGTTCTTATTTGCAGAGAACAAGATTGTTTGTCTAAAAGTTTCAATAAAACCTTAGAGGTGTAGAGATCATTTAATATACTGGCCATCACATGCAAATAATAGTAATTTTCTGCTCCCGATAAATATAAAAAATTTAAATGTAGCATTATGGTCTTTTAGCAATAAATTTGTAAGAATTCAATAACTAACATTCTGTTCTTATACCAACAAATTTGTAAAGAATTTAGTGATTAATCAAAGAACAAAAAAGTCTTAAATAACTTAAAAGATATAAATATATGTTATAACAAATGAAGAGAAATATACATACTTACAAGTAAAATTAATAAATCTATAAGAAAGTTAATTATCCACAAATTATATTCAATAAAGTTCCACTCAGAATCTTGGCAAAATTTTAGGGGAATTTGAAAAATGTGCATAAAATTAACAAAATAATGACCACAAATTTTTAAACAGCATAGTGATAAACTTTAATATATCTTGACAAAATTGAAATCAAAAGTTGTTCAAGCATTATAATATTGCAGATTAAATAAGCAGACTACTAATACAGATCGTAAATAAAACCATGTATGTATAAGAAGCCTGAATATATGGTCAAGATAAACCACAGAACAAGAGGAAAAATCAAGTTTTTTAGATAGATAGCTTTGGGAGAACTTGAACACTAAGGAAAAAATAAAACTAAATTAAGGTTATACAATATGTACAAAGAAAATCTTATAACTATTGATATACATGTAAAAGGTAAAATTATAGACTTAATGAAAGAAAATGTAGTAGAACATCTTTTGACCTATGGTCCTAGTGGAGAAAAAATAACTCAAGCAACATTTTTATTTGGGTTTTGAAATTATCTTCAATATTACAAAATAAAGCATGAAAGAGGTGAGACATCATGATATATTCCACACATATTAAAAGTTAATAAAGGAATTTTATTAAAAACTTAATGTTCTTAAATTCAATTTTTTTTATTTTTTATGTAATAATTGGTGCATTATAAACATACATCCCTGTTAGGTACAACTTGATAAAGGCATATATGCACACATTTTTCATTGAACCCCTACCTCAATTCCCACCCTGCTCCCTCCCCTTCCCTCCCTCTCAAGTTCAGTTTAGTGACTGACCTTGATATATTTGTGAAAGTACATCTTGTGCATTAGGGTGCCCCCCACCCCGTCCATCCTCTTCGGTTAAGTTAACTTCTAACCTACCATATGACCAGCAATACCACTACTGGGTATATACCCAACAGAATGGAAACCAAATTATCAGACCGATGCATGTGTATCTATGTTTATAGTAGCTCAATTCACAATAGCCAAACTATGGAAGCAGCCAAGATGTCCAACCACAGATGAATGGATTACAAAACTATGGGATATGTACACAATGGAATTTTACTCAGCCATAAAGAAGAATAAAATCATGTTCTTTGCAGGGAAATGG
>PVLC010050725.1:0-10027 GCA_004027655.1 Graphiurus murinus
CGGTACTGAGGATTGAACTCAGGGGCATTCTACCTCCGAGCTACACCCCCAGCCCTATTTTTTATTCTTTATCTTGAAACCGAGTCTCACTAAGTTGCGGAGTGCCTCACTAGGTAGCTGAGGCTGGCCGCGAACCGGGATCCTCTGGTCTCAGCCTCCCGAATGCTGGGATTACAAGCGTGCGCCACCACGCCCGGCTGTGTTCCTTCTTTTGGAATCAATTGCCTTGCAAGATTCCAGTGGGGCTGAGTCCTTGCTCAAGGCCCAGCTATTAGGATGACATTGCAGAGGAATTTTTGTTCCACCTTCTAAACTGTGACTTTTGGAAGGCAGAAAACACAGAGACTCATAACAGAATGTCTGACACATAGTGTTATTTTGAAATATATATATATTTTTTTATTTTGTGGTACTGGAGATTGAACCCAGAGGCATTCTATCTCTGTGCTACAACCTCAACCCTTTTTATTTATTGTTTGTTTTGAAACAGGGTTTCTTTAAGTTACCATATACTGGCCTGGAAACTGGGATCTTTCGGTATCAGCCTCCCAAGTACTGGGATCAGAGGTGTGCGCCACCATTCCTGGCTAATATTTGGGATTTTAACACAAGAAAATTCAACCTTTACGAAGGGCCACTATGTGTCAAGCTTATAAGAGATGCTGAGAAATGAGAAGAAGTAAGACCCAGAGTGCATAGGACATGTGTGGTCAGTAGACTGATCGGATCTCTTCTAATACACAGATCTACTATTGCCATAGTTTAACATCTGTTTGTTTGTGTCCTAAACCCATTAGGAGAATGAGCCCAGCCCAGCCAGAGAAGGTTCCTTCCTTCTGGGGCATTTCTAATACTCTCTGTTGCCCAGTGTACTCCCTACCTTGCTAAGATGATGACAATTTTTAAAATATTGATTAGCAAGAGAAATATTATCAAAAGAAAAAATGAAACTTAAAGCATAAGCTCTGGTATTTTCAAGTCATAAATAATAAACACATACTTTGTCTTTCCGCACACGAGGATATGCTCGAATGAACGATGGGTATTGTCTAGTGTTTCAGTTTAAAGAATCCTTCCCACCTTCCGAGGCAATTAAAGGCTACAGTTCATGCTGATTACAGCTTTATTCCTGGGGGCTCCATTATTTTTAACCTCCCAAAACAGTGCATATTTCAGCCTTGGATACAAATGACACCATTTCGTTTGTTCTCTCTCAGTATTGAATGTCTTTATGAGAGCCTGCGTGCTGCCGTAGCCGAGGGGATTAGATAGCCGGGGATGACTGTGAAATCAATCGAGGAGTAATCTCCTTGGAAAAATAGCGCTGCTTTAGGAGGCGGTGTAATTGACTGGTCTATAATAAGCAACAGAGCTGAGGCAGCATTTGGACAGAGGATTTTCACCCATAGCTTGTATGTCTCTGCGGGGGGTGTTGGCGCACCGTCCTGACCAGGCTGCCTTGCTGTCACATACCAAGGGACAGAGCCATCCTGCACCATGTGTCACAGACTGTGCTTCATGCCGTCACCTGGAACCTTGACAATGTCCTGAGAGGTAGACCTTGGTGTTATCCTTACTTACTCCAAAAATAAATGGAGTAAGAGACAAACAACCTGACCTTGTTCATATGAGGGGTACAGATGACATTGCAATTGGCCATGCTAATTCCTAGCCTGTGCTTTCTATTTGTTTGTTTTTCTGTGTGGGAACACACGGGAGTGTATCCTAGAGTATTTTCAATGAGATATAAGATTCAATTTGAATACATTAATGATGATCATAATTTATTACAGAGGACGATTGCACAGATATTTGCTCATTACAAAGATAACTGGGTCCTTTTTCTGAGAATGAAAATCCTTTCTGATCCACCTAACATAAATTGCCTCTTTAGGGGAAAGTTTTCTGTGCATTTATACATATCATATGCTCTGCCTGACATGACCTCTCTCCACTCTTTTCCTTCTAATAAGTTTCTCTTTATCCTTTGTAAAGATGTTCCAGGTACAGATAATCACTTTAACCTTCATATACCCAAAGAACCTGCCCAGCAAAAACATCCCACCTCCTACCACTTTGTACCAGGGGAACCTTCATCACGACATACTTCAAACACTGACATATCTGCACTTTGAGTCTGTCTTGAGGGTCAGGACTCAGACCTGTTCTCTTTGACCAGATCAGGATGTGATAAAGGAGGTTCCAGTGGAGATTTCAGCATCTGCAGAAAGGCAGGGTACCGAGCAAGTCCATCCCTGTGCCAAAGAACTGATGCTTAGTTCTTAGCTGTCAATCAAGCCCCAGGGGCTGCAGCAAGATGCAGTGTATCCCCTTCAGGCATGGGATTTGCAAGGATTGTGTTCCTCGAGGGATTAGGGACTTTCTACGAGGCAGTAAGTCCTTTCAGCAATCCAAAAGATAGAAGTCATTCCCTTCTGATGTTTGAACGTGCTGAGACATGAGAAGCCAAGAGGCTGGTGACTTTTCTACAGTCGTGCCACCTTGGTTTGTTCTTGGTAAGTTCCAAGGGGCTCTGAGGAATGGTGTTCTGACGAAAGCCCTATTTTTGGAGAGATCATAAACCATTTCAAGCACCCTCAAGTCTGTTCATTATCACTAAATTTTATCTTCCCATGGTGGAAGTTTCCGTGGGATTCCTCTGCCTTTTACTCTTCAAATTCATCATCCGAAGATTTTAGGGAAGCCTAGACTATGTCCCCAGGAGGAAGTTAGTTTGCCTTGGGGAGAGATGAGGCTAGGGTCTCCACTGCCTATACACACAGTCAGCCCTCCATGTCCTTGAGTTCTGCATCCATGGATTCAACTAACCATAGAGCGGAAAATACTCAGAAAAAAGAATTGCACCTGTACTGGGCACATACAGAACTTCTTTTTGTTATTATAGTCAATACAGCGTAATAACTTTTTTACCCAGCATTTACATTTTTGTAAGTAATCAAGATGATTTAAAGTCTAGGGTAGCATAGCATAGGTTGTATGCAAATATGAAGCCATTTTATTTAAAAGACTTGAGTTCCCATGGATTTGGGTATCCATGGGGGCTCCTGGAACCAGTCACTCATGGCTATCCAGGGATGACTATTTTTGCAAGTAAACAGAGATATACATTTCCCCCAGTTGGATGTTTATTTTTTTTAAGAGATGATAGATCAAAATTAATTCAGAAGCTGGGAGTAGTGGCAGACACCTGTAATGTCAGTGCTTGGGAGGTTGAGACAGGAAGATTGAAGGTTTGAGGCCAGACTCTACAATCTAGTGAGACCCTCAACAACTTATCTGGATGCTGTTTCAAAATAAAAATAATAATAATAAAAAGGGCTGGGGTATAGCTCAGAGGCAGAATGCCCCTGGGCTCATCCCAGGACCAATAAATCAATTAATGAATCAGTGTAGACACAAGAACCACTTCTTTTCCCCAACTACCCCCCACCTCTACCTTCATGCTCCCTCATACACGTCTACACATAAGGGGAAAAAATTCATGAGCAAAACCAACGGCAGAAACCGCAAGCCACTCACACCCTCACAGCTCCTCCCTGTCTGTTGTTGCTACGGGCAACCACTGCCAACAGGTACCCCAGGTTCGGGCCGCTTGGCAAGGCTGGCTCCATGTCACATTACAGCTCCAATAACTGTGTGGGCGAGAGAGGGGCACTCGCTGGATGTGTTCCGTAATTAGTCCTTCTCAGAATAGCCTCATTTGTCAATCTCGGATCAAAGAAGGATGGCTTTTTCCAGTGAGGAAGATAATAGCTGAATTCTTGGTAGAGCAGAAATTGTGTTCCTCCAGCTTCCTAAGGGAGCTGCTGCACATAAGGGACCTGAGAGACTAAGAAGCACAGCACTCAGCCCGAGGAACCAAGGATGGGCTGGGCGAGGGACCGACCACCTCACATAAAAGCACACCTGCCACTACTCCCTGAAAAGCCAGTGTTCTTATCCCCATATCAGAGGACTGGGAAGTTGCTTGCCTAAAGGCTTATGGCAAACGTGAGGTGGATCTAGGATTTATATTGTTCTAACTCTGAGTTTATTCTCATGCTATAGTACCACATCTATCTTCAGAGTGCAACTCAGAGATGAGAGAGGTCCTGGGGGACACGAGGGAGTTCATCAAGGTGGTGTCACACTGATGTGACTTTGCTACTCAGGAGCTGTGTGAGTTGGATCATCCCTGGACCTCTCTGGCTTTGCTGAGGCTCTAGTCCTCATCCACCTTTCCTCATAGCTCCCCTCTGCCCACCATAGCTCTGGGTGTTGGGTCCATCTGGCCTGCCTGTCCCTCTGCACTCTACCTTGCTTGTCTTGGATAGCGATTTAACTCTCATGTTCATGTTTCTGCTTCTTGTGTGTGTGATCCCGAACAGAATGTAGCATCTTGCCCTCTTGCAAACTACTTATCAGCTAGAACAAAGACATCTAGGGAGACTAATCTCTCCCAAAGCTGAATCCAGTTTAAAGTAAAATGAGGTCACGCATGCGAATAAAATGCCAGGAATTTAAGGACTCAATGCTTGTTCTGTTTCCTGCTTCCCCAGGTCCCTCCAAAGCCTGGTCCTGTGTGCAGCGCATGGACTAGATCGTGTGTGCTCATCATGTCCTGTCAAATCAGCAAATTAATTGATGATGCTCAGATGAAACAAAGCCTGGCGGCACTCAGCCCCCCTCACACTGAGAAGGAAGCTCTGGAGCCCCACCGGAAGATTTAAACTGGGTCAGGTTTTGTTTCCGTTGTTTGCAAATGAATTCAATTGTACTCTCAATTGATCATTTTGATTAGTCTTGCTGAATGGAAATTGAGTTTCATATACAACCTGAGTACCCTGCCTCTTAGAACTAGCCAGAGACTGAGAAGTGATCACACCTGTCCGATGATTGACAGAAAGACCTCAATAGGACAGAGAGAGGCTGCAAATCTTTGGGCAAGGGATTTTTCTCCAAATCTCAGCTTTGTGGCAAAATAAAGATGAGGGAACATATAAAAATAGCATGGCAATAACAGTAATAAAGTGAGCTACAGTTTGATGAGGCATGGATTTTAACATAGATTATTACAGCTTTTCTTTTTCTTCTCTGTCTTTTTCCCTTCTGTGATCACTAATTTTTGTGCATGTGTGTTAATTAGGCCAAACCAGACATTTGTTCAAATATTATCATAGATATTTCTCTTAGGTATTTTGAGTGAGATTAATATCTAAACAATTTAAGCCAGTAGATTTTTAGTAAACCAGTTTGTTCTCTACAGATTTCATCCAGATAAGGTGAGCTGCAGCTGCTCCTTGGGCTTTTGAGTCTTTCTTTTCTTTCCTCTCCACTCCTTCTTCTGCTACCTGGTCATCCTCCATCCACCCTTCCACAGCCTTCCATTCCTCTGCTCCTGCCAAGGTCTACTGCCTGCAAACTCTTCTCCACACCCCAACCAGGGAGCTGAGTTTAAACTGGGAACCCGACTACTCTTCCCTGTTCCCTCCCCTCTAGGCAAACCCTATGGATTTGATGATTATTTCTCAGATCAAATCTAAGTTTCTTAGTATTACAAAGTCTCTCATTATCTACCTTCTATCTTAGTATCAAGTATCATCTCTCCAGTGTTGTCTGTCTTATCTCTAGCCATAATAAATATGGCAGGCACTTTCCTCTGAAATAGGTGGCATTATTCACGGTGTTCAATGATGCTCCTACCTGAGCACATTCCTGTGGGGCCCTAGGTGAGCCCTGCCTTTGATGCCGGTCTTGAACACATGACTAACTTTGACAAATGAAGTACAAAGGAAATGACAAAGACCACTTTGTGTGTGGGGGAGGGTGGGAGTGGTAGTTACTGGGGGTTGAACCCAGGGGCATTCTACCTACAAACTACACCACAGCCTTATTTTATTATTTATTTTGAAACAGGGTTTTGCTAAGTTGCTGAAGGCTGGCCTTGAATCTGCGATCCTCCTGTCCCAGCCTCTAAAGTACTAAGATTATAGCTGTAGATTACTCTACCCAGCAAGGGCCACTTCTGACCCGTCATGTTCTCCGACTTCACATTCTTCTTGGCTTTTGGCATGAGACTCACATGGTCCAGATACAGACTGTCTCTTCAACCTCAATTCCAGAAAAAATACAGCAAGGAGTCAATTCTAAATTAACCGGTGATTGTCTTGAGAATTTAGGGCATATGGTAAGTGGCTTTGACTTTATGATACTGTTTATTACCATGGCATGTCTCAGTCTGTGCTGAAAAACTCTTTCTCCTTCGGAATCAGGTGGCCCTTTCCTTAGGGCTCACTGTGGCATGCACTGTACTTGTTTATTTTTATTATAGCCTGTTTCACATTTCCCTTATTTGCCTTTCCTATTAGCTGGAGAGGCCTTCAAGGGCAAAAGATTGTGTACTTGCTTTAACACTTCTAACAGTCTGTCTCCAGTGCCCAGATCTGGTGTTGGAAACTTGTCTGAATAAATCAAGTCAAGGTCTTGACCCACAAATCTTGCTTTAATACCAATTAATGAGTTAATAGGAATCAAAGAGGTTATTGTCAGTAGTTGTGGTCAGGGGGAGGTATTGGTTATGTAACTGAGATCTGAATGGGATGTGTTGTAGAAATTATAAGAGTTTAGAATTTTTCAGCGACCTGAAACTATTGGTGTACAATACTGGGGAGAAAATTCTGAACATGCGTTCAGGGTGAACAGGAGGCCATTCAAAGAACTTTTCCACTGAAGTTCTAAGCCACATGGATTTCCTTCTCCTTTACAGTTTCCCAGGAAAAAGGTAACATTCAGGTAACAATCAAAATACTCTTGCCTTTAAAGGAGAAAGAGACTTGATTTTACATAAAGGACATAATAAAAAAAAATCAACTCAACTCTCAAGAAACCAGGGATTCACAATGGCCCTCCTGACACTTCCTCTGGCCTTGGCTGAGCTGAGATCTCACACGTTGATACACACTGTTGGTTCTGCTGCACTTTGTACAATTTCTCAGGCTTTATTCTGATGCACTCTTGACACCAGCAATTTACATCACCTATATGGGTAAAGATCAAGACAATAAGGAGCATATAAAAAGTATTCATATAAGAAGATGAGTTTCTTGGCCTGAGTAAAACCTGAGTAAAAGCACAATTATGGATAACTGATGTACTAATTAATCCATTTGTTTATAACAAACATTCATAGATGTTGGATGCTAATTGGATACTAGTGATCCTTCTGGAGGATCCTTTCAGGTCTCAGAGTAGGTCATTAAAATGTATCCCGAGCCCTTTTTCTTTAGTTTAATCACCTGGTTTCCCTAAGCAGAAGATGGCCAGAGGCTGTGCACTTCTGCAATAATGTAGTTCAAACACCTTGTTTGACTGAGACCTAAATGAGGCACTCAAAGTCAAGCAGTGAATATGTCATTAGAGCTAGAATGAGACTCAGAGTTGCTTATTTCCTAAGCTTTACTTCCCTGCATTTCCTTTCATTCCAACATTATCCTGAAAGACTAATCAAGGGAGATTCAAGATAGTCAAGACAGTCCTACTATGTTCTTCAGCAATCATGTAAATTATTTCATACTAATCTCATCACCCAGGAGTACAGCTCTGCAGTTGTGGGACTCGGGCAGATCTGGCTCCTGTGTGACTCTGGCTTGACCACACTGCATGTTCTCAGCCACATTACCTAACAAACCAGAGCCTCAGTTTCCATTTCTGTTACAGCCGTGCAAGCTACCTGCCCATCTTGAAGACACTGTGGGCAGGCCGGAGAAAGTGCCTCTGCACCTGATAAGAGGCCTTGGCAGAATTCTTTTTATATACTAGGATGCAAACGAATTAACATCAACTAGACCAAGTGTAAGCGTAGAGCTTCCTAAATATATAATTGCATTGTGAGGCATAGTGTAAGTATGTGGGATTTTAAAATACATACTTCTTTTCTTTCCTTATTAGTTACAACATGCTATTTCACAGTAAAAACATTTCCTTTGTGACTTTCCTGAAATCACTGTGATTTCCTAATAAGGAAATATACTCAAAGTCTGCCCAAGGCCTCTATTTTCCACCACTTAAGGACCACAGATTATGGAAGTAATCGTTAGGGCTGTCATACTAATTGCCCATTCAAGTTTCTACCCTAAATGTTGATGGACAGTACAAAGCTTCCAAGAAAATGGAACAACAATGACAACAAAAAGGTTTCACAATGTGATTTTTAGGCTTATATTTGTAAAGGTTCTAATTTCAATTGCCAGCATGACAAATTCTAATGCAGACCAAAAAAAAAAAAAATGTGGTAATTCAGTTAAAGGTCAATCTTGATTGATTCATTGATTCATTGATTCATTGGGCACACACATGCCACACCTGGAATATAAAGATGACTTGCAATGCTCTTGTACTTGGCCACATGCCCACAGGCTAGTAAGAGTAGGCAACTCATAAATCAATGAGTAATGCTACCAGTTCTCTGCTGGACTGTGCACAGGGCAGAGGATCTAATTCTAGTGGGTGGAGTGAAGTGAATAGGTCAGGAAAGGCTCCTAAGAAGTGGTTGAAGCAGAGTAAGTATGTGTCAGATAGCTGTGCCAGGATGGAAAAAGGAGATAGTCTTTGCAAGGTGGTCATGCAAAAAATGGGATGCATGTGAACACGGACAGAAGAGAACAGAAAACTTTGAGGAAGAAATATCTGATACTAATGCCTAAAGGGATATATGATAATGGAGAAGGATGAAGATTGGCAAGAGGAAAAGCTGGAAGAGTAGCTGAAGCTCTGGATAAGCGAAGGTGAGGTCATGGACCAAGGGCAGAAGAATAGAAGGGAGAGTAGGTTTGAATTTAAGAGGTATTTAGAAGGTAGCTTTATGGGCCATGTTTATGCAAGAGATATTGGATCCAGGACAACACTTAGAATTCTGACTTGGTCCACTGGAAAGACACAGCGATGATATTACTTAGAACACTAGAAGGAAGACAATTTTTAATTTATATATTTTTATTAATAAAAAATTAGTTCTTTGTTTATTTATAAATATTAACAAATAGAAGAATTTTTCCCAACTGGTGGCTCAAGAGACCATAAAACACTTAGCCTTATGTAAATTCACTAGCAAAATATTGTTGATGCTGGAGAAAGAAAAGGTGGTGATATGGAGGAAAGAAAAAACAAAACAAAACAAACCACTGAATGGAAAAAAGGTGATTCATGGAGCTGGACAGTTCCTGAGCCTCAAGTCCTGAGTGGATCACATATGAAAATTGATTATAAGACAATCACATTCCCCCAACCATGCATTAAATATGCTAATGCATGTGCATGCGGATTGTTTAACAATCAACTTCTGCCTTCTTCCCTCCTTTTCACTATTCCCTGTTGCAGCTGTATTTTGAGAAATCCAAGATTCCCAGGATGATGTCGAGACTGAGGTTAAAAGAATAAAAGGAACAATCTCCTACCTGTTCTCATTCTCCTCATCTTTTCTTTCTTTCTTATTTTTTAGAAACCTTTAAATGATAATCAGCATCCTTCTATTGGGGCTTCCTAATTTTTCAAGACCCCCTCTACTGGTGTTCTCTCCTGTATTCCATTTGCTCCTTCTCCCTAGCTCCTCAACAATAATCTCCTTATTTTCTCTGACAGCTTTATTTTGACCTTTGTACATACTCGTGTTTCCTCCACTCTGGAAAAACAACGCAGCATTTCTCTGAATTTCGCTGCTCCTTTCCCGGGATTTTTCTTCTTGCCATTTTATCCTGAGCCAGGTAATGAGTCCATGTTCTCTGAATGTCACTTCACACTCGGCTCCTCATCTTCCTCGAGCTGGATTCTTCACTGAACTGAAAATAAATCCATGTCTACGGAACCACTTTCTCAGCTCAGATCCAGAAGAAGGAGGTGCCCAGGAGCTGGAGCTCGGTGTGGGGAGCAAGAAAGGAGAATCAAGCCACCGTGAAGGGAGGCAAATCCGAAGAAACCTAGACCCCAGGAAGCTGCAGGTGCCGCCCACCCTGGATTGAAAAATCAGGAGAGA
>PVLC010050726.1:0-10037 GCA_004027655.1 Graphiurus murinus
ATATAAATTTTCAAAATAGTTTCTGATTATCCTCTGAATTTTGCCACTGTCTATGGTGATGTCTCCTTTTTCTTTTCTGATTTTAATAATTTGGATAATTCTTTCTTTTGGTTATGTTGGCTTGGGGTTTATCAATCTTGTTAATCTTTTCAAAGAACTGGCTTTTTGTTTTGTTGATTCTTTGTATTGTTTTTTAATTATCTATTTCATTGATTTCTGCTCTGATTTTAATTATCTCCTACCTTCTGCTGGCTTTGGGATTAGAGTGTTCCTGTTTTCCTAGGTCTAGGCATTCTACTTTTAATCTATCCTCAGTCCTCCCCACCCCCTTTTTTAAGATAGGACCTCACTAAGTTGCTGAGGCTGGCCTCAAACCTGTAATCCTCCTGTCTTCGACTCCCTATACTGGGATTATAGGCATGTACCACAATGTCTAGCACTGTTTTTGACCCATCATTATTTATAAGTAGTATATAGTTTATCACTCTTATAAATGGAATACTTTAAAAATTCTGCTTTCGACTTTATTATTACTGGTATTGTAGAAAAGCTACTGATTTAAACATTTATTTGTTATCTGTATACTTTACTAAACTTTATTCTTAAATCCGATGGTTCTTTCTAATAGTGTAGGTAGATATATCATTAGCAACTCACTACTTTCTACTCACTTATCCTGCTTTATGATGTTCATTGTACATTTCATTATATGAAATTGTGTTTTATCATGCTTGATTGTTTCACAGTTTACAATCCATGTTATTTATTTATGCATAGTTTTCTTCAGCACAATCTCGAAGCAAGGCTTTTTACCCTTCTATGCCTCTTTGGGATGACTCTCAATGACAAATGGAATGCCTCCCCAGTCCCTGCCACCATGATGGGCTTGCTCAGAGTCTTCAACTCCACCTCTCAGCCAGTTGTCCATTGAGCCTATGGGCCATTACATATTAGATCAAGAAAACCGAGTAACTTAGAGGCAATTTAACCCACCCCCTTTAACTTATAGATGCAAACACTGAAAGGCAGCATAATGGATGGCAATGGAGGTGTTGTGAGAGGTAATTTGCCCCATCACACAAGTAAACATTCAAACAACTGGGACAATTATTTTGTTCTCCTAAACTTACTGCCTGGTGCAGTCCATCAGCTAATCAGAATGTATGATCTATGAGCTCACTATTGATTTGACTGAAAACTATCCCTAAACATGCAGTAATAATTACAAACTGAAACATTATGCAAATAGCTTCTATTTAAAAATGTGACAGGGGAATCATGGCATTGAAGATTCAAAGAGTACTAAACGCAAGTCAAGTCAAGGTTTACTAAAAATTTATTTTTTAAGAAGATACATTTTATTACATATATTTAAGGTATACAACATGATAGATGTGAGATACATGTAGAAATTGAAAAGATTGCTATAGTGAAGGAAATTAACAATCTATCATCTCACATAGTTACCCGTTTGTTTTTGTGGCCATCATAGCTAAAATCTACTTATTTAGCCTATAACCCACATACAGCAGTTTTATGGTCTATGGTCCTCATGGGTATATGAGCTCTCTAAACTTCTCCATCTTGTATATCTGCCACTTCGTATCCTCTGACATACATCTCTGCATCCCCCTAACCACTGTTTTCTTTTCTGTCTCTCTATAAACTTGGATATTTATTCTTAGATTTCATACATAAATGAGGTCATGTACTTGGACTTTTGTTCTTATATTCTACATATCAATGAGATCATGTAATACTTTTCTGTTTCTTGCTTATTTCACTTAGCAAGATATTTCCCAGGTCCATCTCATTTTTAGGGATGACTAATATTCATACACATACCGCAATCTCTTTACTTGTTCATCCATTGATGGAAATCTGGGTTGTTGCCATCTTGTGGCTGAATAGTGCTAGGAGGAATGTGGGAATGCAGGTATCTTTATGAGATGATGATTTCATTTACTTTGAATGTATGCCCAGAAAAGGCATTGCTGGGTTATATGGCAGTGCTATTTTTAACTAAGTCAACCAAATGTATCCCATGACTCTAAAAAAGTAATTTGGATAGAATTACCAAAATGTCCTTGCATATAAAAATCTTGGAAAAAATAAACATTAAGAGGATCTAAATGTTAAGATAAAGATCTCAGTAAGATAAGCATATGGGTGATTCTCATTTTCTTCCTTTTTTTCCCCTTAGAGGCCTTTTCTAAAATGTGAAAAATGGTATGACATTTAATATTATAAGAAAAGAGTCATTAGTTTTAAAAGCTGTGCTGATGGCATTAAGGAGCCTAGATAACACAAGACAAAATAAGAGGGCCATAATGTAGGTCTAATTATATTAAGAAAGTGCATTATATCCACCTTAAATTCCCCATGAGAGACACATAGGATTCTTTGCCTGTCTCTTAGAAATGAAAACTGATTTTTCTTACGGTCTGGATTTGAGGTTAAAATGTGCCAATTGATTTATGGTTTCAAAGGCATGGTGTGAACAAAACTGTGCTTGAAGGTGAGGGTTTCTAGATGCCACAGAGACTCAGTTTAGATTGGGGAGCCTGCCATAAGTAATCATTTTGAAACAACATTGTAACATGTTATTATAATTCCATGCAAATATTTAGGTAGGTGGGAAATGGCGAGGTTGGCTTGTTTATTTCTCGTG
Source organism: Graphiurus murinus (assembly GCA_004027655.1). Lineage (NCBI taxonomy): Eukaryota > Metazoa > Chordata > Mammalia > Rodentia > Gliridae > Graphiurus > Graphiurus murinus. Next base: position 2,672 of record PVLC010050726.1, read on the forward strand.
TCACCCCCCAGAAACGTTAGCTCAAAGTGTTCTTGAAATCAGAGATTGGGAAGAGCGCTGAAGCACTGAGAAGTGTGTTTGTGATTTGAGGCCATGGCGCTGGTGATTGCTTTCTAGGATCAATAGTTGAATGTTTTTTAGTGGTGTTTTGATGGAAAAAAGAAACAGATGTGTTATTATTGTTCATGCACAGCGTTCTCATTGAATCCAAGAGTAAGGTGACTGAGAAGGTCAATTAGGTCAAGATTGAGTTGTGGACAGAGGTCTAGACTTGTTTCAAAAGAACTTTAGGTATTGACACTATCCATCCTTTCTCCCCGGGGTGGGGGTGGGGGTTGCCAAGCAGCACGAATCAACTAGCATGTGTGAACCTTCCTCAAGGGTGGCCTCTGCCACATGAAAGGAAAATTCTGGAAGGAGAATTGTTAAGAGAATCAAGAATACAGAATTAACTGTACTGCAGGCAGGCTATACTTCTAGGGAACACACAGTGTGAAAGATGGTGAAATTAATTTGACCAATAGGATCTGAGAAGACTTTCAAGTGAGTGGGTAGATGTTGAGATAGACTTTGATAGATGGATCTGACTTTAATAGGTTGAAAATATGGGGCTGATTCCCTCATCAAAGTAGAGGGAATGAGCACTAAGGTCTCATGTTTGACTTTCTGGTTCCTGGTCATATTGCCTTGGCATTGAAGCTGTCTCCTTTATCATGATCAGGCATGGTGCTCTGACCTGTGGTTTGAGTCCCACAGTCTTCAAACTGTGTTTAGGGTATCCAGTTCTTAATTGTCTTTCCTGCTTGCTAGAGCACTTCTCCTGGCTTTGTACTTTGTTCCCACATTCCAGGATGGTATTATTATTATTATTATTATTATTATTATTATTATTATTATTATTATTACTACTACTACTATTATTATTGAACCACCAACTCTTATATTCCCTCCTGCCCTCCCTTCTTAGCTCCCTGTCATGCCTACCCACTAGAGACTTTCTTCTGGACCTCTGTTAAGTTTCCGCTTGTTTTGCCTTGCTCCCAGTGAATTCCACTACTATTATCTTCTTTCAGATGATCTCAAGTTCAAGATTGCCCACCCCCACACACAACCTCACTGTGAAACTGACCTTCTAGGAATTTAATTGTTAATTTTCTGAGCATTGCATTGTCCTCTCCCTTCCTGATATCTGAGCATATATCTCAGCAATGCAGAATGGTCTTCATGACTCTACAGTCCTCTGTGCATCTATGTAATTTTCATAGGTTTGATTTATTCTTCTTAAAGCCTGTGATTTCCTACAGTAAGTTTTTTTTTCTTTTTTTATAAGGTAAAAATATATTAATCACTTTTTTTGATCATGATAACACATAATCAAACAAATGATGGCTTTAAAAATATCAACTTCAGACTATGGGATATTTCTTAAAATTGTAGGCATTTAAGATTTTTTAAAAAAAACTTTGGTTGCTATGGATTTATTTATTTATTTATTTATTTATTTATTTATTTATTTATTTATTTATTTACTTATTGCTGGGGATTGAATCCAGAGGCATTTTACCTCCAAACCTCATCCCCAATGCTATTTTATTTTTATTTGGTTACAGAGTCTCACTGAGTTGCTAAGAGTCTCATTAAGTTGCTGAGGCTAACCTCAAACCTGTGATCCTCCTGTCTCAGCCTCCCAAGTACTAGGATTACAGGCATGTAACACTACACCTGGCTATGGTTTTATTTTTTAGTTCCGGAAAGATTAGCATTTTTTAAAGTATGACTTGTGGCTCTGATGCTGATAGACTTGGATTTAGATCAGAACTTGGGGAGATAATCTGTAACTCAAGACTCTAGTTTAGATGTTAGTAGATTGCCCACTGAATGAAGAACAGATAGAAGGGCTACCCATCAAGTCACTTAGTCAGGAAACCAAATGACATTTGAAAAAGGCCCAAACACCAGTCTTGGAATATGGCTTAATGAACAATGACAAGAAAATGAAGAATTATTAGGAATAATAATGCAAAGAAGTCATCCAGCTTTGGAACTGTCTGGAAACACTGAAATAGTGTCTCTCTAAGTTTAAAGGAACAATGTACTCTTCAAAAAATAAAATAAAAAAGCGATGTAGGAGCATGTAAGTGATTTTACTTAGCCTTTCAAATGAAAAGGAACTTTTTAGCAGCTGCAAAGAACATGATGTTCAATTTTTCTTCCCCTCCCCATCTTTAAGAAGGAAAAATACATTTTCTAATTAATTCCAGAGCAGTGGGAGTTCACATTATTTTCTTTTTCTGCAACTTTGCTTTTTTTTTTTTTCCCAAGTGAGCATGAGGAGTTTGTTGCAGCTTTTCTCCACATATCCTAAAGGGTAAGTCACCCGGTACTAACAGGTTTCCCCAGCAGGAAGTACAGAATAGAAAGAGTGCAGGACAGAATGTCAGCATGCCTCCTGGGCTGTTGACTGTCCAAGTTTCTGGTTGCAGAAAGAGTATCTTGAGATCATAGTTGTGCTAGCATTCTGGAATGGCTAGAGGGAGGCCAGCACCCTAGCTTATTTTGAAATTCATTAGCAGCAGAACCAACTGATATCTGAGCAGACTCCCACTCACCGTACCCCTGGCTGGGCTGGCCCCCACTTAGCCTGTACTTCCTGGGTCTTTGATGATGTCAGGAACAACTGGTACTTAGCTGGAATGCAATGTACAAAACATCACCAGGAGTCCAGCAGCACAAGTCTCAACACTATTGTAGATGGATAAGTTATCTAACACACTGGACCTCAGCTTTATCATCTAGATACTGGGGTTTATTCATGATCTTAATTTCAAAGAATTATTAGGAAGATTAAGTTTATAATCTGTCATGTGATACAACATAGTGGTTCTAAGCACAGATTTTTGTGTTCAAGTTCTTATTTATTTAGCTGACAAATATTAACATCTACCATGTGCTAGGCACTCTGCCACATGATAATTAAAAAGGGACTTTATAAAGTTCCAGGATTCTAGAGGAGGCAGGACAAACATTAAACGATTGGGTGCATCATTCCACAATCTAGAAGAATTTGCTGAGAGAAGGTTGGGAGGGGAAGCCTACTTTATATTGGATTGTCAGGGAGGGTGAGAGAAATGGGCTGGGTTTGCCTTCTCCTAAGTACGTGAACCTGGGGGATAGACAAAACTTATTTTAAAAATTGGTTAGGAGCAGGAATGGTGGCACACAGCTGTAATCCCAATACTTGGGAGGCTGATACAGGAAGACCATAGGCTCGAGAACAGCCCCAGCAACTTAGTGAGACCCTATGTCAAAATTAAAAAAAAATTAAAATGACTGAAGATGTAGTTCACAGGTAGAATGTCCCTGGGTTCAATCCTCAGTAACACACACACACACACACACACACACACACACACACACACACACTTGTAAAATAGCTGTGAGACTCAGAAGAAAATATATATGAAGGCATATGTCTCAGTCTCCCAACTCATATGTATAAGAGAGTCCAATCTGTTTTTCTTAAGTGAATCTACCTTGTGTTTTGTGTTCCCATCACACTAAGAGAATGAAGCAAAGTGAATTTACTCTGTGTTTTGTGACTCAGGGCAAAGGGGGTAAAACTTAATGTCAGTGAATCAAGGGTCTCTCTTCCTTCTGTGGGGTCAACACTAAGCCAAGGAGTGTTAACAGGGCACTGGGACATTCAAAGACCATGGGGCGAGACAGCTCTATTTAGCCGTCACCAAGATGTCTTGTGCATCTCGAATCCTGAGTTCCTCCTCCTGCCACACGTCTCTTCAGAGCCACACATCCACTGGGTCACACTGCTGTGGCTTTGGGTGCTTGCTGTTGTGGGTTCCAGCTCTCCTTCACCATCACTGGGAACTGTAGGAGACTCTGTTTCTGAATCTTCCAGCCCTCCTCGGTCCTGCAGTCCTTCCTGCTGACATACCACCTAGCTGAGGGTGTGGGAGAGAGGAAAGAGAGGTGGATTGATCATCTCTAACCTCCCTCGACTACTCTTGATCATTTTCCTCTTCATTTGACTTGGGTGATCTTTGCAAATCTTAGGGTGTAGGAAATTTGTCTCATTCTTCTAAGCACTTTTTAATATAACCAGCCTAGGCTTTTTAAATATAAGAACCAAAAGATAAGAGCAATTTTCTATTCTGGTATCTGCTCTCTATGACAATGACATCTGTCATGGAGGGGAACATGACCTACACAATGACCATTTCCTGTCTCTCTTGCTGGTAGAGCTGATATATTTTAAAGGATAAGGGTCCAGTGGAGGGGAAGTGGTGACCTGCTTGTGTCCTGCAGTGACTCAAGATCTAAGCTGAGTCCAAGCCAATCATGAACCCATTCCCTTGGCCAGCAGTTGGTTTAGGTACAGACAGGTGCTGCAGTCTCAGCCAATGAGACACAAAAGGATATCTTCTGAAATATTTTGGGAACGATGTGCTTATTAAAGATGGAAAGAGACTGCATCCTTTTATTTAATATGTGTGTGTGTGTGTGTGTGTGTGTGTGTGTGTGTGTGTGTGTGTGTATGTGTATGTGTGTGTGTACTGGGGATTAAACCCAGGGGCATTCTTCCTCTGAGCCATACCCTTAATTCTTTCAAAAAATTTTTAAACAAAAATTAAAACAGGGTCTCACTAAGTTGGTGAGGGTCTCACTGAGTTGTTCAGGTTGACCTTGAACCTGTGATCCTCCTATCTCATCCTCCCAAGTACCAAGATTTTAGGTATGTGCCACTGTGCCCAGATGAGATTGCATCCTTAATGCTACCGATGAACCACTAGGTTAATCAACACTAGAGCCTTTCTAAATACAGACTTCTCATTAACATTAATTTGTATTTATGTAAGGTAGTATTTTCTTTATTTTAATTGGGCTAGTTAGACTTTTAATTTATTTGGAGTCAAAATCATCCTGACCAATAAAGTGAGTGGGGCAAAGGAAATGCAGGGGAAAGAAATCTGCTAATCTACCCCTGCTAACATTATTCACAGCCTGCGAGTGAGGAAAGGGGGCAATGGGAAGGAGAGATTAGATCCAGTTACTGGACAGAAAGAATGGGGGCTCGTCAAGGATATCCGTTCTCTGAGACCACACCATTCTTTTTACTCATTGACCCATGCTTGTTGACCCCAGTGGGGTCTGTATGCATCCATTCCCTTGCTCTTTTGTTCTTGCTCTCTCTCTGTTGTTCAAATACTTATGATGCATCAGTGTGAATTGTGCTTCTATGGTGCTGAGAGCAGTGGTTCTGGAAGCTTGGTGTCATAGTGACTGAGCTGAGTCCATGACTAAATGACAAGGGGAGATGAGCATCGTGGAAAGCTGTCTATACACCATGCATGTCTTTATCCCTGCACCCTACCCCAGGCCTGTTGAAGGTATCACTACCCCTCATGGCATTATTTCACATGTAAATTGCACACTTCAGATACTCTCAAGGAAGTTAGTAGCTACTGGTTGGAGTTGGCAAGAGATAGGAAACAATGGCTTCCTTCACCTAATCATTCTAGGATTATATGAGGCCAAATCCAAGTTGCAGCAGTGGGAGAAATGGGCAGAGTGGGAAGTTCAGCCCTGAACTATGCAGTCAAATACAAATGGCACAAGGGGTACATGCCTTGCACCCCAGGGACTGAGTCGACATATTCCTTTTACCTTCCAGAGCTGAGCTACCCAGCTGCTAAGGTGCTCATAGAAACAGACTGTATCCACTTCTTGAATTTTTTTTCCATTTTCATTGGGAAGTAAAAGAATGAATAGAAACCTTCAATTATCACTCAGCACAGATTTTCTTCAAGTGGCCAGAAGCCCTGTGAAGTGATTACATTCTTTTCTTTCCCTCCACCATGACGTGATTAGATTTACTGTTATCTTACTTTGGGAAAAGAGGGGTCATAGCATGCCAATCACTCATGGCTGTATCTGGAGGGAACATATTTGCAAGCAGCAGACTCCTGACATGGGCAAGCTCCAGTGAGTGCCAGGCTTCTCCCATGCCAAAGGCTTTGTGTCCATTTGGCCAGCCCATTCTGGACAGGTGATGCATTCTCTGCATACTCTCCTTTGTCTGCCAAGGGCCTGGGCACAGAAATAAGGGGCATTCCATGGCAAGGACCCACAGCCTGCCTGGTGGGTATCTACAGCTATTTATTTCCTTGTTCTTAAACTGCTTCAACACTGGAAAGCCTGCACGGACCTAGAGAAGCCCAGGGGCTCAAAGCAGGTCCCATCTCTGTGCATCTGTTCTTGGATGAGGCTCAACTTCCAGAGCACCGTCCAGACCTGTGTTGGTAGAGGTTTTAGGGGTGTTGCTGGCCTCTCTGCCCCTGTTTTGACGACCATCCCTCTCCAGCTTCTTTCTTATAGCTGTGACATCATGTCCAGATTTAGAGAATTCTGGAAGTTGTCCTGAAGTCTGTTTCTGCAGCGAGTTGCTATTCGAACTTTGGCGACGAATGGGTAAGGACAGACAGTATGTTTGGAGCAGTGGTAGATTGTACCTGGCTCTCATGAGTTCTTTGTCAGGAGCCTCAAGAGACGTTTTGTGCCCACAGAGGCTCCCAGGGGACACAGTTTGAGAGACAGTGTTTCGGCAGGTTGGGTGTTTGAAGGCAGCGTTGTTATTCTCATTATTCTCCACTATGGCTCTCTAGGTAGGGCAGGCTTTTCTCCAACGAGGACCAGGTGAGTGCTAAGTACACCACCCTCGCTTCATCCAGAAATACATCTGCCACACATTTGTCAACCTGCCTCAACATGCTCATATTGGGAGCTCATTGCTGGGGGTGGGGGGAACCACAGCTCCTTTGAGAAATAAAATTGCCGAAGTGACAAGGAGGAAACCCTGTGGTCAGACGATGCTACATTTTCACTAACAGGTTGGGAGGTCTTGGGCAGGTCCTAGGATTCCTACAGTATGAGATTCTGGTTCCTGTTTCCCGTGTGCAGAAGGTGGGAGCTTGGTATTCAGTTACCATTTAATGCTACCTAACCTAAGGTTTTGCCTCCTTCATGATGCTTCTCTTAACTATTCTGCAGCTCTGTGATTTTTTTCCCTCCTTTGGAGTCTATACCATGCCACCTAACCCTTAGTTGCTGGCATGATCTTGTAGTGCTTTCTATATTTTCAGTGTAAGTGATGTTGCTGGAACAAAACCTCTTTGAGGTTAGGTAGTCTATCTTCTAGGCCTATTGAAAATATCACTGCATAGTTCTGAGCTTAAAAAAGGCACTTGGCTGGACTTGTTTACTTAGATAGTCCAGATTACTGTATTCCACAAGGAACCCGTAAGAATTTAATAAATTCCAATCTCCTTGGAGATAAACATAGTTGAAGTCC
>PVLC010050727.1:0-10026 GCA_004027655.1 Graphiurus murinus
GGGGTGAGAAGGGCAAAAAATATTTCAATGATTAATGATTTTTATATTTCATCAGGGAGAAGGAGTTAAAAGCAATAAATATAATAAAAAAGTGAATTATATAATAAGATAGAAGATGATAAAGTCCATGAGACAAAGATTAAACAGAATATGTTAATCTGGATGAGAAATGCTTAGGGAAGGGTGGAAGTCAACTGCAGTACTAAATCACGTAGTTAGAATGGTTCTTACAAGATACCAAAGAGTAATGTAACTGGGTCATATGGTGGTTCCATTCCTAGTCTCTTGAGGAACCTCCATTCATATCTCCATAGTGATTGTATTAATTTACAATCCCACAACAGTGTATTTCTCTACAGTGTATTTCCTATTTCTCTACATCCTCATCAGCATTTTTATTATTTGTATTCTTGATGATTGTCCTTCTATTTGGAGTTAGGTGGAATCTCAGTGTAGTTTTGATTTGCATTTCTTTGATTGCTAATGGTTTAAGTTCAGTTGCCCATTTATTGATTAGATTATTTGTTTTTGTATCGTTACTTTTTTTAGTTCTTTATATATTCTATATATTAGTCCTCTATCGAAGGAGTAGCCAGCAAAGATTTTGTCTTGTTCTGTAGGCTATCTTCAGACTCTTGATACTACAGTGATATATGCATATCCATGCTTACATCAGCTATTCACAAGAGACATTGTGGAACAAAACTCAATGTCCATCAACAGATGAATGGACAAAGAAAAAATGGTATAATCACACAGTGGAATTTTACTTAGCCATTAGAAGAACAAAATTATGTCATTTTCAGGAAAATAAATGAAACTAGAGAATATTATGCCAAGTGAGATCAGCCAGTTTCAGAAAGATAGGAGTCATATGCTTTCTCTCAGATGTGTAAGCTAGACAGACAATAGGAAACAAGAGCGACTTTAGATGTGTATGCTAGAGAGACTCCATTATAATAGTAGGACAGGATTGGATGAGGGGGAGGGGAAAAAGGAGGAAATTGAGGAAGGGAACAGTTAAATAATTTTATGTCCATATATGAAGGTATCACTACTAATCTCACTAACATGTATAGGGAGGGAGAAGGGTGGAATGTAGAGGAAAATACATAAAGTTATGTGTGAATGTGTATTTGTATCACTTTGAACCTCACTATGATGTATAAAAGTAAATAAACAGTATATAAAACAATTGGTTCTTACTTGAAAGACCAAGAGATGAGAGAATTGGCAAAGCAAATATCTTGGAGAAGAACAAAGCAGAAATTATAGCACAGTCCTCCAGACTGGAGCATGCCGGATTTACTTGAAGTTGAGCAAAGAGGTATTAGTGGCTCTAGAGAATGTAGCAAGTAAGCAAATAAAAGATTAATAAGATCAGAGAGGAATGAGCCCTATCATGAAAAGTTTGATACTAATTCTTAAGGTTTTGGCTTTTACCCTTGGGAGTGAGATGTATTTCTAACTATAAAAATTAAGATCGCCGGGCGTGGTGGCATACGCTTGTAATCCCAGCATTCGGGAGGCTGAGACCGGAGGATCCGGGTTCGCAGCCAGCCTCAGCTACCTAGTGAGGCACTCCGCAACTTAGTGAGACTCGGTTTCAAAATAAAGAATAAAAAATAGGGCTGGGGGTATAGCTCGGAGGTAGAATGCCCCTGAGTTCAATCCCAGTACCGCAAAAAAAAAAAAAAAAAAAAAAGATCATATTTCTGACTTTTATAAACTCATATTTATTTCATACACATAGATTTTATCACTTATAAATATAATCAGAGAGGAGCTAGCTAGACTAGGGGATGTAGCTGATATCTAGATAAAGAGCCAAGGAGTAAATTAAGTTATTCTAGGGGAAAATATAAAGCATGCACATCCATAGATAGACATTATTTCCTATGGAGGATAAAGTGACTACATAACATATAATTTGAGTGCAAAATGATAAGCAGATGGACCTTCAACTCAAATGGATCAGAAAATGACTCATGGCTCTGTGCGTCTTTAAGCAAGTCATTTTACTTCTTTGTATTGCTAGTTCTTAATTGGTGAAATAGAAATAAAGTATCCACCTCCTCATGTTGTGGAGAAGATTAGGGAAAATGATGAATGGAAAACACTTAGACTCAGATACATAAAAAGAACTAAAGATCAGTGATTTTTACTATTATGTGTTTTCAACATTTTTGGCATTATACTATCTACACTTATAAAACTATTTTTGTTCTCTTCCCAGTGAATATGTGTGCAGTTTTTAAACTATCCATCTTCTTTTTGCTTTGGAAACCTAAATCTTTTTTAATTATTGGTGGATTGTAATCATATATCTTGATGAGATACAGGAAAGTAGAGGTGTGCATGCACACATTACTCATTTAGCCCTTCCCCAATTCCCACCCCATTCCCTGTCCCCTACCTCCTTCTCCTGTTTGGCTTAATGATTGGTACTTTTGTGAATGTATATCATGTTCATTAGGGTGTTTCGTCAGTCACAAAAAGTGATGTCGGGTGTTCTCTCTAATATGCAGAGGTAGGAAGAAAATGGGACAGAGAAAGGACTCCAGACAAAGGAGAAACCTTAGATAAGTAAAGAAGGCTTTGGAAATCTTGATCTTGATTTTTCCTATCCTGTTTGTGTTTGTACATTAAGTTCCCTGCTCATCAGGCACAATAAGCCATTTCATCTTCTCTAGTTTTTTGTTTTTGTTTTTTTTCTCCCTGGAATAGTTAAGCTATTTCTAGTGTAAACATGTCAAGCTTTATAAGTAGTTTGGTAACACTGTGGATCTTTGAAAATACTGCTTTTCAACACAGCATACTTTCCCTCTTAGAACCCTCCCTTCCAGACCAGATTCCTGTCTGCTGTCCTGAACCACAGGAAAGGTTCACTTCTACCACTGCCCTGTCCAGCCAGGAATGCCTCTTGTACTGTTTTCTGTTTTACTGTATATGCACACCTCTTGTTTGCACCTTAATTCTACCATTGGTTTCAAGGATTTTTTTAGGAGCTGTATCTGAAAGTTGTCAAAATACCACCTCCTGTGCTCCTACTCCCCCCACCACCACAGTGAATTGCAATTATATGTCAGCTTGAGGTATAGAGTGATAGGAATACACATGTGCACATCTCATGGAGAATTTCCCTCCTGGTCCTACCTCTCCCCTTCCCTGTACATGTCTTGGAGGTTGACATTGGTAATTTAATATACATATGCAGCATTATTTTAACTGTTATCTTCTTTATATCTCTGACCCTTATCCTCCCTCCCCTAAATTCCCTGGATCACTCCACTGGACTCTCTGCTTCTCTATCTGAGGCTGCCCTTATCTACCAATTTCTATCTAGCTTTCGTATATAAGAGAAAAGATACAATTATTCCCTTTTTGAAACTGGCTAATCTCACTTATCATAGTATTTTCAAGTTCCATCTGTTTTCCTGAAAATTACATAATTTTGTTCTTCTTGATGGCTAAATAAAATTTTATCTTATGTATATACCATAGTTGCTGCTTCCATAATTTGGTTATTGTGGATTACGTTGCTATGAACATAAATATGCAAGTATTGCTATAATATTCTGAATTTAATTCTTTGGAAAAATGCCCAAGAAAGGTACCTCTGGATGGTGGTTCCATTCTCAATCTTCTGAGAAACCGCTATACTGGTCTTCATAGTAGTGGTACTAATTTGCAGTCCCACTAACAGTGTACAAGAGTTCTTATTTCCCCCTGTCCTCACCAGAATTTATTGTTTGTGTTCCTGATGATTGCCATTCTAACTGGAATTACATGGAATCTCAGTGTAGTTTTAATTTGCATTTCCATGATTGCTAATATTATCAAAAAATTTATATATAGCTGGGTGTGGTGGCGCACGCTTGTAATCCCAGCATTTGGGAGGCTGAGACCGGAGGATCCGGGTTCACGGCCAGCCTCAGCTACCTAGTGAGGCACTCTGCAACTTAGTGAGACCCTGTTTCAAAATAAAGAATAAAAAATAGAGCTGGGGGTGTAGCTTGGAGGTAGAATGCCCCTGAGTTCAATCCCCAGTACCACACACACAAAAAAAATTATATATTTATTGACCACTTGTATTTCTTCAGAGAATATACTTTCAAAAAGAAAAAAAATGATAATCACCAAAACACAACTGCAAAACTAAAAATCCTGAAAATGTGAGAAAAAAGTTCAACAAGACTACAGTAAATCCTCCTATCTAAGTTCTAAGCTGTCTGTGAGGATGAAAGGACTGCATATAAAACTAAATCAGAGGACCAAAAATCATATGCCTTTTTAAGAAAAAAAAAAAAAAAGAACTAGGCATGGTAGTGTGTGGCTGTAATTCCAGTACTTGGGAGACAGACAGGAGGATCACAGGTTCAAAGTTAGCCTCTGCAACTTCATGAGACCCACAGTGACTTAGCAAGACCCTGTTTCAAAATAAAAAGGGTTGGGGTGTATCTCAGAGATAGAATGCCCCCAGCTTCAATCCCCAGTACCCACTCACCCCCCCCAAAAGAAGTAGGCCACATATGAAAAATATCAACTGTCAAATACAGGGATTTGAGTTACACAGATATAATTATTTTTATGTATTTCATGTTAAAAATATAAACATTTAGTGAAGTATTAACTGTCAAATGCATAGTGAAATTTTAGACAAAAGGGCTTGTATGAGAAGGGCTTACATGAAAAACAGATTCATGGACAGATAGATAAGATGATAGAATAGTGACAATCTATACGCCATTAAAAAAAAAAAAAAAAACTCAATTAAGTATAAACAGAGAATAGAATTGTGGCTACCAGAGTTGGGAAGTAAGAAAATGGGGAAAATTAGGTGAAAGTGTACAAATTTGCAATTGGGCCGGATGAATGTCTTAGAGATCCAATGTGTACCATGGGAACTATAGTTAATAATATTGTGTTGATACCAAAACTTTGTCAACAGAATGGATTTTAAGTGCTTGTGACACACATACACACATGTAAGTATAGAACATTAATATGTAATCTGCTTGACTATTTCACTTTGTCTGAACATATAAGAACATTTCCCATACCTTAAATATACTCAATAATATAAATATTAAGTGTTAGTGGTTTAATCTAGATTTATACATGTTCACTATAAATTTATTTTTAATTTCCTATACATTTGAAAACCTTCATTAAAATATTTTCTAAAATGATAAAACACATACTCAGATTCTACCAATAGGATGATCAGATATGCACCATCTTGTTTATGCCCCTCATTGTTGTGCTGTCTGGGACTCTGCCCACTGTTTCAAATATGGTGTATACTGCTCGGTCCAAAGCATAAAATAATAATTTATTTGATCTCAAAACCCTTATCTACCATTATGCTTTTAGATTAAAATGGGAACATTGTTAAAACAGCATCATGCCAAACTTGTAATAATTAACTGTCCTCAAACATCTTTATTTCCCCACTTCAATTGTTGGGAAATCAAGTGTTTCTCAGATCTCTTCCTCTTACTGTGTTTTGGAGATAAATCCATGACAAAAGTACTGTTGTAAGTCAATCAGTCAGTCCTTGGGCTTGGGTGAAGGGGGATTTCAGGGGCCTGCCTACAACAACATGAAGGTTTCCTGACGATAGATACACAAATATAAATCCATACCTATACACCCCCCACACACACATACGCAATTAAAATAAAAAGAAGTACAATGTGAAAAAAATCCAGATAAAATTTTAACCTACATATGGACTGAAGTAACTCATCACTAACAATGCCAGCTAAGCTATTTACTGAGTATAACTCACATATATTATTGCATTTAAATTCAGCAATAGCTATAAAATTATAACCTCATTTTACAAAATAGATGCTTTCTGTACAGAGATTTAAAAATGCTTTGTCCACAATCATGGTTGATGGGTTGTGGAGTCTGAATGTAAACTGAGAATACTTAAGGAAAATCTCATATTCCTAAACCATATACTATATAATCATAGTAATTTGAGTGATTTAGAGTATGTGTTGAATTGGAGAAATTACTTCCATATATTTGGGGACCTTGGAAATAGAAGTACTCATAATTCAACAAAGGCATAAGCACATATGTAAAGAGGGTGGCATATATTTGTCATGATTTCTAATATGTCTTTTATGATGTTAATTTTGTGACAGGGCTACAATTTTTGCCTGAGAAGACCTGGGTTCAAATAGGTGCACTCTGAACTAAGCTTCTAATGAATTGCTTTCTTTGTCTTTCTCTGTTTTTTCTTTCAGTTTTGGCATCTGTGTCCTTTCAAAATATGTTTGTTTCTGTCCTGCAGTTTGAAGGAAAGATAGGCAGAACAAATTCCCTCTACTTTATTTTAAAAGAATTAGACGTAATAAGAAAAAATCCTTGCACGGCCACTTTAGCTCTTGACAGTAACCTTTCAGATTAGATAAAACGTGTATACTAAAATAATGGAAATGATATGTCTTCTGGGAGTCTCTGTGAATTGCTTTGGATACGATTGTTGGCTTAAGAGTAATAAGTCTAGCAGGGTATGGTGGCACATGTCTGTGCTAGGACTTGGGATAGCTAAGATAGAGGGAACCACAATTTTGAAGTCAGTCTGAAGAATTTAGCAAGACACTGTCTTAAAATAAAAATAAAAAAGTGCTGGGGGTGTAGCTCAGTAGTAGAGTGTCCCTGAGTTCAATCCCTAGTACCACACAGAAAATAATAATAATAATAATAATAATAATAATAATAATAATAATAATAATGTCTTCCAGTCAATGAACAGATATCTTCCTCTATACTTGTTTTCTCTATTTTCTATCAGCAATCATTTATAGTTTTTGATACACAAGGCATATATCTCTTCAATTATAATATTTCTAAGTATTTTCAACTTTTTAATGATTTTGTAAATTGACTTATTTACATAGTTTCCCTTTTGTATTGTTAATGTATATACACTCTACTGACTGTAGTGTGTTAATTTTGCATTTTATACCTTTGGCTCTTTTATTGGCTCTTAAAGTATTTTCGTGGAATCTTTATGGTTTTACTGTCATTTACAAACAAATACTTTTGTTTCTTCCTTTCTGATCTAGACATCTTTTATTTCTTTTTATTACTTGAATCCACCTGACTATAACTTTCAATACTGTTATAAATGAAAGTAGTAAAACTAGGCTCATGTATTGTTCCCTATCCTAGGAAAAATAATTTTAGTTTTCCACCACTGAGTTTAATATTCACTATGAGTTTTTCATATGTGACCTTTAAATGTTGAATGTGCTTCCTTCTTCTTTAATTTAATCGTGAATTTAATTGTACATGGTAGTGAAATTCACAGTGATATATTCATATATGCACATGGCATGATGTGCTCCCTGTTCTTCCTTATGCTTCCCTTTTCCCTCTCTTTGTCCGTCCATGATTCTCTTCCACTCCTCTACTGGCCTCTTTTATTTCCATGAGGTCCCTCTTCTTTCCATTTTTTCTCTAGCTTCTACATATGAGAGAAAACATATGACCCTTGAATTTCTGAGTCTGGCTCATTTTGGCACGATCTTCCCCATTTCTATCCATTTTCCTGCAAATGATGCAATTTTATTCTCTACGACTAAGAAAAACCCCATTGTGTATATGTGCCACATTTTTTTATATATATATATTCACCTGTTGATGGATACCTAGGCAGGTTACACAATTTGGAAATTTTGAACTGTGCTACTATAAACATAGGCATGCATGTATCACTATGGTATGCTAACTTTAATTATTTTGAATCAATATCAAGGAGCAGTATTACTGGGCTATACGGTGTTCCCATTGGTGGTCTTTTGAAGAAACTTCATACTTATCTTCACAGTGGTTATACTAATTCACAATCTCAACAACAGTGTATATGTTCTTTTCCCCCATATTCTCACCAGTATTTATTATTATTAATATTATCATTTGGATTCTTGATGATTACCATTCGAACTGGAGTAAGATGGAATCTATATTTTTGATTTGCATTTCCCTAATTGCTAAGGATGTTGACCATTTTTTTTCATATATTTAGTATTTCTTCTCTTGATAAATGTCTGTTTGATTTAACTGCACTTTTATTGACTGGACTATCCATTTTATTTTGTGTGTGTGTGTGTGTGTGTGTGTGTGTGTGTTAAGTTGTGTTCTTTATATTCTGGATTATAAGTCTAGTAAGACGAAAAAAAAAACTCCCACTATGTAGGCTCTCTATTCATGCTTTTTATTGTTTCTTTTGCAGTGGAAAAAAATTTTTAAATTTAATGTCATCCCATTCATTAATTCATAGTTTTATTTCTTAAACTTTAGGGACTTATTGAGGAAGTTGATGCCAGTGCCTATATGTTGAAGAGTTTGCCTATGTTTTCTTTTAGTTATTTTAAAGTTTCTGATCCAAAATAACACTACTATTTGTTAATATATAATAATACTAGGAGATTTCAACATACCTCTCTCACCAATACATAGGTCTTCAAATAAAAAAATCAGTAAAGAATCTTCAGACTTAAAAAATACTATAAATAAAACGGACCTAACAGACATCTATAGTATATTCCATTCAATAGTAGCTGAGTTAACTTTCTTCTCAATGAGTCATGGAACTTTGTCCAAAATAGACCATATTTTAGTCCACAAAGCAAATGTTAGTAATTACAAAAAACTAATTATATTTCCTTGCATCTTATCAGATCATAATGAAATAGAATTAGAAATTAACATCAAGAAAATACATAGGAATTAAATAAATACATAGAATTTGAACAATATTTTTGAGTGATGAATGGATCAGGGAGAAAATTACCTCATTACATTACATTTCCTCAGTATGAAGTTCCCAGTGACTATCCGGTCACATCCAATTTCTCCATTCCCAAAAACACCAAATGAGGGAACGGTAGGAAAAAATGTCCTAAATGCATTGGCCTCAAGTCCCCCTTGGCTCTGTAATACTGACAGCCCTGCCATTGCATGCAGACATGAAGCCGACCGTGTTCTGTTCTGGGATGTTTGCAGCTTTAAGATGCTGCATGGCAGCCTCAGCTGTCTTCTAGTCATTGGCATCCTCACTGAGGAGCATTGTAGCTCTCTGGATTTGGTGCCCACTAAACGATAGTCCAACCACACCTGTGGCATCAATATCCAGAGAGTTCTTCCAAAAGTCAGTGATGACAGGTTGTCCACCTCACCTCCAGCCAAGATGAAATTCCTATCAAATGAACATGCTGATTACTCACTGTAGATAATTACTGGTTCCCACCTTGCAGTAATTATAGCCAAAGACAAAGAGCATACGGAGTTTATGTGGGTTTATGTGTACAACCTGCTTTTAGCAAGTTGATGTCTTTCTATTGTCAAATTATTTGGATCCTTATTAAAATGAAACAGCTGTATTTTTATTCCTTTAATTTGAGGGAATAACAGCAAAACCAGATTCTCCAATTTCTAATTCCTGAGGTCAATGACAACCTGATGCCCTTGCAGTGAAATTTCTGGGGTCACTGTCCCGAGGACTTGGCAGTGTTTTGGGAATAGCTTCTCAAGGGCAAATACTGTTTCAACTCTAATTCTTTTCCTTGCTCTCTTATGGCCACAACACTCTTCCAGACTCACAAAAAAGTTTCTGAATCAACCATGCAGAGAATTGTCAGTGGCAAGACAGGAATCTTCTCAAGCTCCTCTGTGACCACGTGGACCAAGCAATGCCCATCTAGGTGGCTGGCCCCCGCCAGGCCCTCAGAGAGTCAGGTTACACTCAGATGGGTCTGCAACACTGCACACACACTCCCTCCACAGTGGCACACTGGCCACAGCAGCAACACCTGGGCAAGTAGGTAAGTGAGCACCTGCTCCACCATCACCACCAGGTTGGTAACACCAAAGCACTCCGTAGGTCTGCGCCTCAGTCACCAGCAGCCACCCCCACTCCATTCCTCACCAACTGATGTCTCCCCAACTTATAAAGCAGTAAGTGACATATACATGATCCAATAAATGTAATGGGATTAATAA
>PVLC010050729.1:0-10027 GCA_004027655.1 Graphiurus murinus
CCACACCCGGCTTTTTTTTTTTTTTTTTTAATTTTTATTTTCGGTGGTACTGGGGATTGAACTCAGATGCATTCTCCCTCTGAGCTACACCCCCAGTCCTATTTTTTTTGTGTGTGTGTGGTACTGGGGATTGAACTCTGGGGCATTCTACCTCCGAGCTCTACCCCCAGCCCTATTTTTTACTCTTTATTTTGAAACAGGGTCTCACTAAGTTGCGGAGGGCCTCACTAGGTAGCTGAGGCTGGCCACAGACCCAGATCCTTAGGTCTCAGCCTCCCAAATGCTGGGATTACAAGCCTGCGCACCACGCCTGGCTCTATTTTTATTCTTTATTTTGAAACCAGGTCTTACTAAGTTGTGGAGGGCCTCACGAAGTAGCTGAGGCTGGCGGCGAACCCAGATCCTTCGGTCTCAGCCTCCCAAGTACTGGGATTACAAGTGCGCGCCACCACACCAGGCTCCTATTTTTTATTCTTTATTTGGAAACAGGGTCTCACTAAGTTGCAGAGGCCTCATTAAATAGCTGAGGCTGGTCACGAACCAGATCCTCTGGTCTCAACCTCCCAAGTACTGGGATGACAAATGTGCACCACCACGCCCAGCTCCCAAGGGATTTTCTGCTGTTGCAGAGCTGTGACGTCGCTGGCCCTTCTGTGGGAGAGGCTGACGTCATGTCCTGAGCCTGGCCGTGCCTGGCAGGCGGTCAACAGGCTGAGGTCCCCGAGCGAGCCACTGCCCCGGCCTCTTGGGCGTTACTCCCTGGGCTGGGGCTTTGCTTCCCTTGCACACGTGTCTGCCTGTGCACACTCACGCCCACCTATGAGTGTGTGGGAACAGGCACGGGGAGCTGGTCACCCTGAGTGCTCGTACTTGCCTTTCTCACTTATTTTATTTTTGTTATTTATTTACATTTTTTCACTTTTGGTATTGTAAATGAACCCAGGGGCATTCTACCTCTGACTTATGCCCCCCACCCTATTTATTTGTTTGTTTGTTTATTTATTTATTTATTTATTTATTTTTTTGCAGTACTGGGGATTGAACTCAGGGGCATTCTACCTCCGAGCTACACCCCCAGCCCTATTTTTTTTTTAATTCTTTATTTTGAAACTGAGTCACACTAAGTTGCGGAGTGCCTCACTAGGTAGCTGAGGCTAGCCACGAACCCAGATCCTCCAGTCTCAGCCTCCCGAATGCTGGGATTACAAGCGTGCGCCACCACACTCGGCTCCTTTTTATTTATTTCTTTATTTATTTGCAGTACTGGGGATGGAACCCAGGGGCATTCTACCTCCCAGCTCTACCCCCAGCCCTATTTTTTATTCTTTATTTTGAAACAGGGTCTCACTAAGTTGCGGAGGGCCTCACTAAGTAGCTAAAGCTGACCGCAAACTTGTGATCCTCCTTTCTTAGCCTCCCAAGTACTGGGATTATAAGCGTGCGCCGCCACACCTGGTTTATTATTTCTTGCTAAGACACAGAGGATCTCACTAAACTGCAGAGGTTGACCTTGAACCTGCAATCCTCCTGTCTCAGCCTCCCAGAGTACTGGGATTACAGGCATGTATCACCACACCTGGCACAACATTATTTATTAATTTATTTGGTACTGGGAATTGAAACCAGGGGGCTATTTATTTTACCTCCCAGTTATACTCCTTGGGCCTTTTGAGTCTTTATTTTAAAATGGGCTCTCACAAAGTTGCTGAGGGTCTTGCTAAATTGTTGAGTCTGGCCTCAAGCCTGCAATCCTCCTGTCTCAGCCTCCCAGGTACTGGGATTACAGACATATGCCACCACACCTGGTGGCTGGGTTCCCTTCTTTTGCCACTCCTCACTCCTTGGCCCAAACCTCATGCCTCTCCGCTGCTGGGCCCTCCTGGTCCCTCGAGGACGCCTCCCTGAGGCTCCCCGCACTGCCACGCCGCTCCCCAGCCCCTCTGGGTTTAGACACTTCCTCCTTAGCTCCCCACACCGTGCCTCAGTTGTGGCCGGCAGACCCTGGCCACCAGATCCAGGAGTTCCCTTGTCCTAAGGCCTGTCCCATCGCTCCTGAATTCCTAAACCTTTCTGGGACAGCAACTGGTCGTCACTCCTACCCAAAGAGGGGCAGCCCGGCCAGTATCCCCTCAGGCACTTCCTCCTCAGCCTTGGTCTAACGGCGTGCCACGTGGGGGTTTTGCACAATCTGCTCAGAGCCACTTTTTTAAAAAACCTCCTTGAGCCAGGCATAGTGGCACACGCTTGTAATCCCAGTTCTTGGGAGGCTGAGACAGGAGGATTGCAGGTTCAAGGCCAGCCTCAGCAACTTAGTGAGGCCCTCCGCAACTTAGTGAGACCCTGTTCCTCCCCCCTAAAAAAATGGCTGTGGGTGTAGCTCAGAGGTAGAATGTCCTTGGTTTCCAGGTGTCCATCAACAGATGAATGGATCACAAAATTATGGGACATACACACAATGGAATTTTTTTTTTTTTTTTTTTGCAGTAATGGGGATTGAACCCAGGGGCATTCTACCTCCGAGCTATACCCCCAGCCCTATTTTGTATTCTTTATTTTGAAACCGGGTCTCACTAAGTTGCGGAGTGCCTCACTAGGTAGCGAGGCTGGCCTCGAACCCGGATCCTCCAGTCTCAGCCTCCCGAATGCTGGGATTACAAGCGTGTGCCACCACGCCCGGTTCACATAATGGAATTCTACTCAGCAGTAAAGAAGAATAAAATAATGTCATCTGCAAGAAAATAGAAGGACCTAGAGAACACCATGTTAAGTAAGATGAGCCAGTCACAGAAAGTGAAGGAACATAGGTTTTCTTTAATATGCACAAGCTAGGGAGTAACTGGGATTCCAGAGGGACTCCAGATAACGGAGGAGAAACCTCAGTGGAGCCAGGGAGGTGGTCTAAGGGAAGGGGAGGGGGAAGACTGAGGTTCATTATTGGAAATACTAGTATTGACTGTGGGTACATATGTGAAAATCCCAATATCAACCTCAGTCCTCTGTATGGGACAGGGGGAGATAGACAGGTTGGGGGGGGCACCAAGTGCTGTGTGCATGTATGTCACTGTCAACGTGATTTATATTATGATGTGAGGCCATAATGCACCAATAAAAGCACATTTAAAAACAAACAAACAACAAAAAAAGCACCTCCTCTAAGCTGGACATGGTGGCGCACACCTGTAATCCCAGTACCTGGGAGGCTAAGACAGGAACATCTCAGGCTCGAGGCCAGCCTCAGCAACTTAGCAAGACCCTGTTTCAAATTAAAAAGTCGAAAGGTCTTGGGGTGTACCTCAGTGATAGAGTGCCCCCTGGGTTCCATCCCCAGCACCATAAAACAGACCAACCAACCAACCCTCCCTTTGCTGGAACACCCAGCTCCCAGCACCCCACTGCCTGCGGACAAAGGTCAGGCTCCCCCGCATAGCACCTGAGGCCTCCTAGACTAGCGGCCTGTGAGGCTGAGGACCTGGTCCCTTCCCTAGCTCCCTGAATCCACTGCCCTGTGACTCCGGCCTTTGCCCAAGGAGGGCGCACATCTGGCCCAGGCTTGGCAGAACCCGAGCCAGTCTGGTCGGGGAGGGAGAGAGGGAAGGAGGGAGGGCAAGGCCAGAGCTCGCTTGATGTTGGTCTGACCTTTCCTTGAACTAGCACAAGTTTGCACAAAGTGAGGTCACCAGAGTCCCTGTGTCCACGCAGCGTGACCAAGCACCAGCACAGACACAAACACAGGTGCGTTGGAGACAGCTGGGGGTGAGGCCCTTCCCGGTCCCCTCCCACTAGCTGGTTTTGATTACATAAGCCTGACTTCTAAGAAACTGGATCCAACTGAAATTCTTCACCTTTATCCTATTTTTTTTGTGGGAGGAGGGTACTGGGGATTGAACCCAGAGGCATTTTGCCTCCAAGTTATACCCCCAGCCCGATTTTATTTCTTATTTGGAAACAGGTTCTCACTAAGTTGCAAAGGGCCTCACTAAGTTCCCAAGGCTGGCTCCAAACCTGCGATCCTCCTGTCTCAGCCTCCCAACTACTGGGATTACAAGCATGCGCCACCATGCCCATACCTTTATTCTATTTTGAGATCATGTATATTCTTTCTTTCTCTCTCTCTCTCTCTCTCTCTCTCTCTCTCTCTCTCTCTCTCTCTCTTTCTCTCTCTTTCTTTCTTTTGGTACTGGGGATTGAACCCAGGAGAATTCTACTTCTGAACTACACCCCTAGCCCTATTTCATTTCTTATCTTGAAGCAGAGACTCACTAAATTACTGCATGCGGGCCTCTAACCTGGGATCCTCCTGTCTCAGCCTCCCAAGTACTGGGATTACTGCGCCAATCCATGACTTTAGACTTTTTGTTTTGTTTTTACGGCCAGAAATCATACTTATTTTCACAACTGGCTAATTACATTCCTAAGAGGCAGCATAAGATTACGTTCAGGTGGGGACATCTGAACCAAGGTTGGGGGTGGGGGCAGGATTGCCTGGACCCCAGAGGGAACAGCAGAGGGAAAAGCCGAGACTAGGCACTCGGGAGAGCTCTGATCACGGTTTGTTCCTTTGGGACGGAGCACAGGTGAAGCTGGAGAGGCGGCCAGGGAGGCACAGGTGGTCAATGGGCTGTCGGGCTTTATCCTGAGGGCCTGGGGAGCCACAGATGGTCTCTGAGTGAGGGAGCACAGGGCCAACCCTGAGAAAGCTGACAGGTATAAGCACCCACAGGCCTCCTCCCTGCTCTTGCAGGACCAGAGCGGCAAGCCTGCCTCTGGAACTCAGCTTCCCCTGCACAGCATAAGCACGTGAGCACCCTGTGGGTGTCGAGCCTACCTGACTCACCTCTCGAGGCCTTTGTCACCTGGGCCAGCCCCTTGGCTCCTGGCAGCTGGGCTGAGAGGGAGCCACCCGAGGGCGGGGAAGCTGCGTCCACACCAGACGGGCCCATCACTGCCCGGCTCAGCTGGGAAAACCATGCGTCCCTTCCCTTCGCATCTGATCTGTCCCCTCCAGGATCCGGGGCACCCGTGCTGCAGTGCACTGCTGACTTGTCCTTCAATACCCCCAAATTCGACTGCCGCTCCTCCTCCCGGACCCCCCACCCTGCCAACAGAGGCCTGCACCCGCCCCATCATGCTGAACTGGAATGCCATGAGGACTTGCTAAGCCAAGCCGCTTGGTGGCTCTTCCCCTGTCTCAGTGTTTAGTCACTGGCTGTCCCTGGGGAGCCGGGCGCAGGGGCTGGGACATGGCTGTGCCCCACAAACCTCTGTGGCGTGGATCCCTTCTGCTCTAAACCTGATAGGAAGCCCCTCCCTGAGACCAGGCGTTGCTGGGGATGGGGGGGCGGTTCTGGGGGCCTCTCTGGCTCACTCATTCCAGAGACCGATTCGTCAAACAAGTCTGGTGGCATTTCTCTGTGGCCGGCCAGGGATGCGAGCCTAGTATCCACGGTGGCCGGCAGGGCAGGGTCCCTGCCGCAGGATGCTCAGGGTCACGGGGGCCAGGGAGGAGAAAGCCATGCAAACAGGTGATGAGAAACACAGAGGTCCGTGTGGGTGCCGTGGTGCAGTCAGGGGAGGCGTGTTGGAGGAGGTGATGTTTAGGCTGGGGCCTGAAGGACCACAAGTTGCAAAGCAAAGATCTGGGGGACAGCGGGCCAGGCGGAGGGGATGGCCGACGCAAAGGCCCTCAGGAGGACTGGGCCGGCTCCTGGGAGGGACCGTGCAAGGTCAGTGTGGTGTCATGAGGACCGAGGCCTGGGTATGCTCTCCTTCAGAAAGCGCCCTGACCGCGTCCATGAGCCCACATCTGGCAATCAGACGGGCCCAAGTCTGCCCAGGCCAGGGCTACCCACTGGGGGGTGGGCTGGGGAGGACGGCCCGGTCCCCATTCCTTCTTAACTCATAGCCCACTGGTTTCTGCCCCAGGGCACCCTGTGAGCTCATCGGAGTCACTGTGGGAAGCTGGTTGTCCTTATTTTACAGATGGGGAAACTGAGGCCCAAGATGGGGGTCACAGAGCAAGGCAGGATCGGAGCTGGGAGTTATCTAGCACTGCGTCCCCGGGCAGATCATCATAGACAGGTGACAGTTCCTCTGCTCCTCGAGGGTAAGGAAGACATTGAAGGCACCTGACTTTCTCTCTCTCTCTCTCTCTCTCTCTCTCTCTCTCTCTCTCTCTCTCTGTCTCTGTCTCTCTGTCTCTCTCTCTCTCACTTTTTTTCTTGTTACTGGGGATTGAACCCAGGAGCTATACCATCAGCCCTTTTAATTTTTTAAAAATTTTTATTTATGTATTTATTTATTTATTTTGTGGTACTGGGGATTGAACCCAGGGGCATTCTACCTCTGGGCTACATCCCCAGTCCTATTTTTTATTCTTTATTTAGAAACAGAGTCTCGATAAGTTGCGGAGAGCCTCACTAAGTAGCTGAGGCTGTCTGCAAACCCGGATCCTCAGGTCTCAGCCTCCTGAATGCTGGGATTACAAGCGTGCGCCACTGCACCAGGCTTGGGATGGTCTTTCTTAATGAGGTCCCGGGACCATCACATCAGAGTCACGACCAGCGCTTCTTACAGATTCAGACTCCTGGCCATCGCCCCTACTCCCTGCCTCAAAATCAGATTCTATTGGAGGCCTGGGAATTGGCACTTAAACTAGTGTCTCTGTGGATTTACCCGAGGTCCCCTGTGGGCCTGGGCCTGTTAGACTTGTTCTCCTACCCTCTTTTTTTTTTTTCAGTACTAGGGACATTTCAACTCTGAGCTACACCCCCAACCCTATTTTTTATTTTTTTGTTAACATGGTCGCCCTAAACTACCATGTGCTGCTGGCCTTGAACGTGAAATCCTCTTTCTTAGCCTCCTAAGTACTGACTGGGATTTCAAGTGTATGCCAACATGCCCTAGCTCTTTTAAAAATATTTTATTTTAAACCGGGTGTGGTAGCACACACTTGTAATACAAGTACTTGGGAGGCTGAAACTGGAGGATCCGGGTTCACGGCTGGCCTCAGCTACTTAGTGAGGCCTTCCACAACTTAGTGAGACCCTGTTTCAAAATAAAGAATAAAAAATAGGACTGGGGGTATAACATGGAGGTAGAATGCCCCTGGGCTCAATCTCCAGTATCGAATATATATATATATAATATTATATATATTATAATATATTATATATATATAATTTTAGCTGGGCATGGTGGTATATGCTTGTAATCCCAGTACTTGGGAGGCTGAGACAGGAAGATCGAGGGTTAATGGAGAGTCTCAGCAGCTTGTGAGGCCCTCTGCAGCTTAGTGAGAACCTGTTTCAAAATAAAGAATTAAATAGGGCTGGGGCCGGGCGTGGTGGCGCACGCTTGTAATCCCAGCATTCGGGAGGCTGAGACCGGAGGATCCGGGTTCGCGGCCAGCCTCAGCTACCTAGTGAGGCACTCGGCAACTTAGTGAGACTCGGTTTCAAAAATAAAGAATAAAAAATAGGGCTGGGGGAGTAGCTCGGAGGTAGAATGCCCCTGAGTTCAATCCCCAGTACCGCAAAAAAAAAAAAAATAATAATAAATAAATAAAATAAATAAATAAATAAATAAATAAATAGGGCTGGGGATTTATCTCGGAGGTAGAATGCCCCTGGATTCAGTCTCCAGTAAAACACACACACACACACACACACACACACACACACACACACACAAATTTATTTTGAAATAGGATCTTGCTAAGTTGATGAGGTTCTTGCTAAGTTGCTGAAGCCAGCCTGGAACCTACCATCCTCCTGCTTCAGCCTCCCAAGTACTGGGATTACAGGCATATGTCACCATGCCTGGCCTGGTCAACCATTAAAGCTTCAGTTTGATATTAAAAGAGGCTGCTAAGCCAGGCATGGTGGCGCACACTTGTAATCCCAGCATTTGGGAGGATGAGACCGGAGGATCCGGGTTCTCGACCAGCCTCAGCTACCTAGTGAGGCCGTCTGCAACTTAGTGAGACCCTGTTTCAAAATAAAATAAAAAATAGGGCTGGGGGTGTAGTTCGGAGGTAGAATGCCCCTGAGTTCAATCCCCAGTACTGAAAAAAATAAAATAAAATAAAAGAGGCCACTAGCTAGGTGTGGTGGAGCACGCTTGTAATCCCAGCATTTGGGAGACTAAGACCAGAGGATCTGGGTTCTTGGCCAGCCTCAGCTACTTAGTGAGGCCCTCTGCAACTTAGTGAGACTCTGTTTCAAAATAAAGAATTAAAAATAGAGCCGGACCTGGTGGTGCACACTTGTAATCCCAGTACTTTGGAGGCTGAGATCCGAGGATCCCGGTTCGCAGCCAGCCTCAGCTAAAGTGAGGCCCTCCAAAACTTAGTGAGACTCTGTTTCAAAATAAAGAATAAAAAATAGGGCTGGGGGTGGAGCTTGGAGGCAGAATGCATGCCCCTAGATTCAATCCTGAGTACAGCAAAAAAAAAAAAAAAAAAGAGAGATCACTGTGTTACGGGACAGCTGTTGAAATTATTTGGCTGTTTACAAGGAAACAACACTACAAAGGGCTTTCTAGCATGCAGTTAGCGAGTTCAGGCCAGCCTCAGCCCTCCTCTCTGCTGTGGGGTCAAATCTTTAGGCTGTTTTAAATTCTCCTGGGGCTTCAACTGGTCCAGCCTTCTTTGTCCCTCTCTCTGGATACAGCGGGATTAAGGATTCAGGCTTGCAAACAGACAGATTCTAATCCTGGCTCCTCCCTTAACTAACTCTGTGCCTCAGTTTCTCCATCAGTAAAACGTGCGTAATAAAGCACTGCTCCTGGGGTTGTGGTTAGGACTTCAGGGGTACTTGGTGCACAGTTACTCTGCAGGAAATTGAAGCTGTCAGTTATTTTCCTGCCGATAGCCAGGCTCCAGGCTGTTCTCTGCACTGCAGTTCCGGGGTCCGTGGAGGAGGCAAGTCCTGTGACCCTCTGGCCCTCTCTGCACACCCCAAGTACTCTGGGACAGACAGCGAAGCCTTGCTATGGGGCATAGGAGCTGATGCCGCATCCGTCTTGCCCCAGGTCCCTGGAGTTATGCTAGTGTCTCCAAATCCCCATCAGCTGGACAGCAGGTACAGGGACAAAAAGTTGCCCCAAGCCAGGCGTGATGTCATACGCCTGTAATCCCAGTTCTTGGAAGAACTTGAGGTAGGAGGATTGCAAGTTTAAAGCTAGCCCAGGCAATTTAGCCAGGTCCTGTTGCAAAATAAAGAACAAAAAGGGCTGGGGGTGTAGCTGGGAGGTAGAATGCCCGGGTTTGATCCCCAGTACCAAGAAAAAAGAAAATGCAAGCCGGGCGTGGTGGCGCACACTTGTAATCCCAGCATTCGGGAGGCTGAGACTGGAGGATCCGGGTTCGCGGCCAGCCTCAGCTACCTAGTGAGGCCTTCTGCAACTTAGTGAGACCCGGTTTCAAAATAAAGAATAAAAAATAGGGCTGGGGGCATAGCTCGGAGGTACAGTGCCCCTGAGTTCAATCCCCAGTACCACAAAAAAAAAAAAAAAAAAGAAAGAAAAGAAAATGCTGCTGCTGTTCCTGTGACCAGGCACCGTGCCCGCGATGGCCTCACCAGGAGGCTGAAGTCCAAGAGGCTTGGTGACATGCCAGTGCCACACAGCCAGACCTCAGTCTGCAGTTGCACTGGCCAATGCTGCAGCCACCAGCCATTTATATTTCTTTTTGTTTGTTTGTTTGTTTGTTTTTATTTTTTATAATAATTGGTGCATTGTAATCATACATCTTTGTTAGGTACAAGCTGATAAAGGCACATGCATACATTTCTCATTTAACCCCTTCCCCCATTCCCACCCCACTCCCTCGCCCTCCCTCCTTCTCAAGTTCAGTTTAGTGATTAACCTTGATATATTTGTGAAAGTACATCATGTGCATTAGGGTGTCCCCCCCCCCATCCATCCCCCTCAGTTAAGTCAATTTCTTTGCTCATCTCCATTTATATTTCTTTTTTTTTTTGCGGGTCTGGGGATTGAACCCAGGGGCATTCAACCTCCGAGCTACACC
>PVLC010050730.1:0-10028 GCA_004027655.1 Graphiurus murinus
TTTTTTTTTTTTTTTTTTTTTTTTTTTTTTTTTTTTTTTTTTTTTTTAGGTACTGGGGACTGAACCCAGGGGCATTCTACCTCCGAGCTGCACCCCCAGCCCTATTTTTTTATTCTTTATTTGAAACAGGGCCTCACTAAGTAGCTGAGGCTGGCCGAGAACCTGGATCCTCCAATTTCAGCCTCCCAAGTACTGGGATTACAAACATGTGCCACCACATCCGGCTAGGATAGCTCATTTTTAAAAGCCCCAGGCCACACTAAAAGCAGTTAACATGCCTTTCTTCTTTTCTTGGGGGGGAGAGGTACTGGGGCTTAATATGCCTTTCTTAAAAACTGAAATTAAGCCGGGAGTAGTGGCACACACTTGTAATCCCAGCACTTGGGAAGCTGACACTGGAAGATCGCAGGTTCTCGGCCAGCCTCAGCTATTTAGTGAGGCCCTCCACAACATAGTGAGAAACTGTTTCAAAACAAAGAATAAAATAGAGCTGGGGGGTGTAGCTCAAAGGTAGAATGCCCCTGAATTCAATCTTCAGTAACACACACACACACACACACACACACACACACACACACACACACAAAAGAAATTAGGGCAAGGCCCTGGGTTTGATTCTCAGCACCCCCTCTAGATAGACAGACAGACAGAGAGACACACACTAAAAAGAATTAAAATTAGAAAAGTCTTTTTTTAAGCCGGGCGTGGTGGCGCACGCTTGTAATCCCAGCATTCGGGAAGCTGAGACCAGAGGATCCAGGTTCTCGGCCAGCCTCATCTACCTAGTGAGGCCCTCCGCAATTTAGTGAGACTCAGTTTCAAAATAAAGAATAAAAAATAGGGCTGGGGGTGTAGCTCGGAGGTAGAATGCCCCTGAGTTCAATCCCCAATACCGCAAAAAAAAAAAAAAAAGCCTTTTTTTTTTTTTTTCCAGGATTAGGGATCAAACTCGAGGGCAATCTGTCACTCAGCCCTTTTTTGTTGTTGGTTTTTTTTTAATTCTTTTGGTACTGGGAATTGAATCCAGGGGCATCCTATGTCCAAGCTACATGCCCAGCCCTTTTTAATTTTGAAACAGGGTCTTGCTAAATTGCTGAGGCTGGCCTCAAACTTTCGATCCTCTGGTCTCACTCTCCCAAGTACTGGAATTACAGGCATGTGCCAGTGTTACTGGCTACTTATTTTTAACTTTGAGACACGGTCTCTCTAAGCTTCCCAGGCTGGCCTCAAATCTGTAATCCTCCTGCCTCAGCCTCTGAAGTTGTTGAGATTACAGGTATGCGCTTCTGTGTCTGGTGGAAAATGATTTTTTATTAATATACTAAAGCAAACTCTCTCTAGAGAGAAACATTGTTTTAAAAATCACAACTCACCATATTAGAATAGCAGGCAATACGATTTATATGTAGCTTTTCAATGATTTCTTTAGGGATTAAAATTTCTTCAGACTTTGCATAATCGGCTATATTCAAAGCTTCCGTGTACTGGCTTATCGAGTTATTCCAATCATGTTCCCGATAAATATCATTTCCTTCATTAAAAAGATTTCTCACAAGAGCCTGCAAATACACCTTAAAAAAAGAAAGTTGCCTCTTGAAGCCCTTTACAGAACAAGATAAGGCATGAGCAAATTTTAATGTCTGTGCCTAAAACTTCAGAAAAAAACATTTGACAAAGCAGCAGCACTTCTGGAAAATCTGCATGATCCAGCCCCTGTCGCTGCTCTCTCTGCTAGGGACTTTATCTTGCTTGCTTTTTTTGGAAGAGGAAATTTACCCTCCTTCTGAAGAAAAACCCAGCAGAGGCACCTTGCGAGTCTATGCTCGCCGTCGGGTTGTGTGCTGGGGACAGTAAGCAGCAACAGAAGCCCTTGGTTAGGCCAAACAGGCAAAGGCTTTGCCTGGCGTTCGCACAGGGCAGTAACGACAAATCCTGCCAGTGGCCTGCTTCAGGGACCTCACACACTGGGCAGTACATGTGGGCACTCGTGTGCATGCGCACTCGTGGACACGGGGGTAAAATCACTGTGCATCTACAGGAAAGACAGCATGCTTGTTAATCTGCATGTCTTTACCACTGGATGAACTTTTCCACATTTCTATGGGCTGGTTGTATTTCTTCTGATTTGCTTGGGTCATTTACTGGTTTGGAGGAAGGGAATGTTAAGCCATTTTCAAGTAAATACCCACATTCTTTTGGCATGTACAAGAGTTCTTAATTTTCTTCATAAGTTGGCATTGCTTTAATATTTTAAAAGTCCTTTTCCATCATAATATCACATAAATACTGGTGTTTTTGTCTTGTATTAACTGATCTGACTAGACTATGAAAGAAAACAGGACAGATCAGCGCTAACAACTGGTGTGACTTGTGACATGTCAAATAAGCTCTGTGGTCCCAGTTCCAAATAAGGAAATCCACAGGATTCGTATGTGTGTGTGTTGGGGGTTTGGGGGTTGAACCCAGAGGAAAACCTCCGAGTTATACCCCAGTCCTTTTTTTTTTATTTTTGAAACAGGGTCTTGCTATGTTGTTGAGTCTCACTAAGTCCTTGAGGCTGGCCTCAGAGCTGCAATCCTCCTGTCTCAGCCTCCCAAGTACTGGAATTACAGGCATGCACCACCACACCCAGCCAAAAGGATTCTTTCAGGTGGTTTCTGGCTCACATACTTTATGACTCTACATTTGTGTGGAGAGAGGATAGGAGAGGAGAGAAATGAACAGAAAGGAAAGGAGGGAGCAAGAAGAAAAATGACAATGGGAAGCACCAGAGCCCTCAGAGACGAAAGGCCTGTGGTCTAAGACCCCAAGGGCTGGCCTCTCGCCTGGACCTCCCCTGCCTCACCTGCCACTGGCTCAGCCCTCTTACTTCTGTCAGGACTTCTCCAAGATAAACACAGAGGATGTAACACACTCTCCTTCTCAAATCCTGTCCCACTTATCTTCCATAAAATGAGGGTAATTTTCAAGGGGTTAAAAGAGAAGCTAATTCAAAGTACACTAACAGAAGAAAGAAAATACAGCACAACTGTCCAGGTTTGCCCTTCCCCCACAAAGGCTGTCCGACATAAACGGGTTAGCAAACATATTCTGCAAACACCCAGATAGTGGCTATTTCAGGCTTTGTGGGCCATGGGATCACTGTCACAACTACCAAATGTCACAAAAGCAGCCTCAGATCATACATAAACAACTGAGGGTGGCTGTGATCCAATAAAACTTTATTTGTGAGAGAGGGCAGCCGGCCAGGTCTGACCCACAAGGCCAGGGTTTGCCAAGCCCGCTATCGCTCACAGGCCCCTGGCACTTTCAAGCAGACCCTCCCAGAGTCATTACCGCATATTGCTCCTGGGTTCCTGGGTATGACAGTGGCGACCTGAGAAGAAACAAATCAATTGTCATTATCAGGCTCCCTGCAGAATTCACTCAGCAGAAGTCATCCGAGAACTGTGGTCCCACCCGCCCGCCACAGGCTCAAGAACCGGTGTTGAAGGCCTGCTTTTCCTATACGACATGTGACTGCAGGCATGAGGAAAAGAAAGCTAAACTCTCCCCTCCCTAGTATGTTCTTTAAATACAACTTCTTTCAAATCTATTTCTATTAAAAGAAGGCCTCATTCTTCAAATGCCAAAAAGGTTAAAAATAGCACCGAGCCACTATCACTATCTGATCCAATTTACTGCAGCGGAGAGGACAACGCCTCCTTCCCAGGGGGGAACAAAGAAGCCCTTCTGCACGGACGCGTCCACGCAGCCCAGGCAGTCTGCAACTGACGACGCTTCCTGACGGGACGCTTCCTGACGGGAACGTCTGACGGCGAAAGCTGGCTGTGCTGAGATGCTTACTTCTGTCACTTTTCACCATCAGAACTGTTCTTGTGAGAACACATTCAAATTCTTCAGTCTAACATTTTAGGGGACACTAAAGGACTTTAACCCTAAAAATCAGCAACAGTAAGATCCACTGAAGAACATAAGAATACTTAAATGGACAGGAGGAGGAAAAAAAAAAGAATACTGGCCTAGAAATGTGTCATTTCTAACCCAAACTAAGAGGACTGTTCAACATGCTAAACTGTTCTCAACCTCTACAAAACGCAAGGCCACGTAAGAGAAGAATTACCATGTGACAAGAACACAGGATAGGAACTCTTAGGCTCTTACTGTATAAACTGCAGTCCTTCCTTAATGTTCTGTTGCCTTTTTCTTCTCTCCTCGGACACACTGGACATGTTATCCCACACATCCACTTGCTAAATCAACAACCTGGAAAGAAACAAGGCACAAGATTACCTCAGTCACCAGGGATCCTGCATCCCATTAAGGCACCCCGAGCTCGGGGCTCCGTCCCGCAATCAGTTGTGGACACCCCCATCTCTAACTTAGGTCTGGGATCCTGGGCACCGGTGGCCCTATGCCGGTGAGCTTTGTGGGTCCCCTGTGGCCCAGTGCCCCACAAGCAAATGGCTTTCACATTCTTCAGGGCTGAGTAGATCCCCATGAAAAGCCACTTCCCTCCCTCTCCTTTCCTCCTCTGGCTAAGGCTTTGTTTTTCCTCATCTGTCCACATGTATAAGCTGCCAAGAGGACAGTGCCGGCCTCGCTTGGCTTTGCTTCTGGAAGCTCTAGAGAAATGAGCAATGAAAAGCTTCACAGGTGCTTGCCTCCCAGGGGCTTGGCCTCCATTAAGCAGAGTCCAAATAGGGTACACATTTTGTTTCACAAACTTCTGAAGTAATACTTGTTGATAAGAAGCATAGGGTGAGAGCCGGGCGTGGTGGCGCATGTTGGTAATCCCAGTACTTGTGAGGCTGAGACAGGAGGATCATGGGTTTGTGGCCAGCCTCAGCTACTTAGTGAGGCCCTCTGCCTCACCAACCCCTTTCACAAATCTGTCCTCTGGCAACTTTGTGAGGCCCTGTTTCAAAATAAATTAAAAAAAAAAAATAATAGGGCTGGGGTATAGCTCAGAGATAGAATGCCCCTGGGCTCAATCCTTAGTTCTGACAAAAAAAAAAAAAAAGAATGATATGATAGCTGGGCATGGTGGCACACACTTGTAATCCCAGTAGTTGGGAGGCTGAGACAGGAGGATCACAGGTTCTCCGCCAACCTCAGCTACTTAGAGGCCCTCCCTCCACAACTTAGTGAGACCCTGTTTCAAAAAAAGGAATAAAAAATAGGGCTGGAGGTGTAGCTTGGAGTTAGAATGCCCCTGGGTTCAATCCCCAGTACCCCCTACACACACACACACACACACACACACACACACACACACACACGAGACAGGGTGATGACCTAAATACAATCACTTCAGCTGGACTTTTCTGGATAGTAAGGTTTGCCTTCAACAGGATTCTGGTGAACGCCAACATGGGTCTATGCCGTTGGCATCTCACCCCACTGATCAATGTTCGCCAAGCAGTTCCCAGCCAGCTCCCGGAGAGCCGGAGATAAAACACCTGATGCCCCCCACACTAGGGTTTCCAGCCCTGGCATAGTGGGCCAGAGGACTATCTGTGGGAGGTCTTGTGCATCTGAGGACGTTAACAGCTGGCCTCTACCCCACCAGCAGCACCCCGCCCCACACCCCTCAGGCTGTGACAGCCCAAAATGCCTCCAAATATTGCCAATGTCCCTGGGGGGTGGGGATGGGGCCCACACACCCACACCTCACCCCACTGAGAAGGAGAGACCTGGAACTAAGAAGACATCCTGTCACATAAATCATGAACTTGGACCCAGGCAACAGAAAGGGAAATTCCATCCATACTTCAAGGCGTAGCTGAAATGTTTTAGTTTCATTTTTGCTTACCACTTATAGTTTTATTTTTAAATCTGGTTAGAAGTGTGATGGGGGTTGGAATGTCCAAAGGTTGATAACTGACAATAATCCCTTTTATCTTTTAAATACTGTCAGTTCTAAAAACCTGTATCTTACACTTTTAAAATGTTGGTAACTGTGAGTGCTAGTACAGGAGTTCTTCTACTATTTTTTCCATTTTACATACGTTTGAAATTTTCCAACATAAAAAAAGTTTAATCCAAGTGTAGTGGCACATGCCTGTAACCCTAGGCCTTGGGAGGATAAGACAGGAAGATCACAGGTTCAAGGCCAGTAGCCCACAGTAACTTAGTGAAACCCCATTTCAAAATAAAATAGGGCTGGGGGTGTAGCTCAGAGGTACATGGTTATAAAGTTATTTGTTTTCAAATCTATATAAGTACTGGTGATCTAGCTCAGTGATACATAGCTCATGATGGGGGCTTGCCTATCATGTACAAGGTCCTAGGTTCAATCCCCAGCACCACAAAAATAAACAAATAAAAAGCTCATGCAGCCCTTCTTGGAAAGATGACTTAAGGATGGCCAGCCTTCTCAGTTGCAGGGAAGGAGGTGCTGGAGATGGAACCCAGGGCCTCATGCATGCATGCTAAATATACACCTCTCCACTGATGGGCAACGCAAACCCTCTCAGGGCCAATTTCTTTTTTTAATGGCAGTGGAGGGGGTGTAACTGGGGATTGAACCTAGGGGCATTTTACCTCTGAGCGACACTCCTAGCAACCCACTCCCTTTTTTTTTTTTTTTTTTGAAATGGGGTCTCAGCTGGGCCTGGTGCTGCATGACTATAATCTCAGTACTTGGGAGGCTGAGACAGGAGGATCACAGGCTTCAGGCCACCCTCAGCAATTTAGTGAAACCTACCTAGTAAGACTCTGTTTCAAAATAAAAGTAATAATTTAAAAAATTAGGGTTGGGGTGTATGACTCAGGTAGAATGCCCCCGGGTTCAATCCCCAGTACCATCAAAAAAAAAAAAGAAAAGAAAAAGAAACAGGGTTTTACTAAGTTGCTGAGGCTGGCCTTGAGCCTACAATCCTATTTCAGCCTCTCAAGTACTGGGATCGCAGGTATGCACCACCATCAAGGCCAATATCTTTAGAGTCAGAACTTAAGAGCTCAAAGGAGCCCAGAATAAGAACAGGACACCAAACTACCCCCTTCCTCTTCAGTTAATGATATGCCCTTTTTTCAGCTCTGCCAAGCTGAGGGGGGAATTAGTTTGAGGTTCACTGATAAAGCAAATCTGTTGGTTAAGAAGGGATGCCTGGTTAGTGATAATCTGCTAAGTTAATAGCCTTAGAGTCATTTCTCCAGAAAGTGCTAGAAAACCTTGAACCTTGACCTCTTAACCAAGGGCATGGAGTAAAGAACTGACAACTTAGTGACTAGAAGGAAATAAGAGAGGTTTTCAGTAGCAGTAAACACACCCATCCAGTATAGGAATAAAGACATGGAACATATTATCAAGCAATAATTAAATACAACACAACAGGACTTTTTTTTTTTTTTTTGCAGTACTGGGGATTGAACCCAGGGGCATTCTACCTCCAAGCTACACCCCAGTCCTATTTTGTTATTTTTATTTTGAAACAGGGTCTCACTAAGTTGCAGAGAGCCTCACTAAGTAGCTGAGGCTGGCCACGAACCCGGATCCTCCAGTCTCAGGCTCCCAAGTACTGGGATTTCAAACGTACACAACCATGCCTGGCCCTATTTTTTATTCTTTTTTTTTTTTTTTTTTTTTTTTGGCGGTACTGGGGATCGTAGCCAGGGGCATTCTACCTCCAAGCTACACCCCCAGTTCTATTTTTTATTCTTTATTTTGAAACCAAGTCTCACTAAGTTGCAGAGTGCCTCACTAGGTAGCTGAGGCTGGCCTCGAACCCAGATCCTCCTGTCTCAGCCTCCCGAATGCTGGGATTACAAGCGTGCGCCACCACGCCCAGCTTTACTCTTTATTTTGAAATGGTCTCATTAAGTTGTGGAGTGCCTCACTAAGTAGCCAAGGTGGGCCACAAACCTGTGATCCTCCTGTCTCAGCCTCCCAAGTACTGGGACTGCAAGTGTGCGCCACCATGCCCGGCACAACAGGACATTTCAAGTTCAATAATTTTTAATTTTTTGCCAAGATCTTTTTTGAGGGGAGAGGGTGCTGGGTATTAAACCTAAGGGCTTTCTACCTCCAAGCTACACCCCCAGGCCTTTATGTTTTTTATTTGAAATGACCTAAGTTGCTGAGGTTGGCCTAGAACCTGCAGTCCTCCTGTCTCAGCCTCCCAAGTACTGGGATTACAGGCATGTGCCACTCCCTCTGGTTTATTCCGATAAAATTCAAAATGAGTTGCAGATACCCATTAGAACTCATTCCTAACCACCTCAGCAAACATAGCCTTACCTCCCCTTGCAATCTTTTTTCTTTTTTTAAGGTAAAATGCACAAATCTTGCAGTGCCAGGGGTGGAACCCAGAGCCTGTGCACACTAGGCAAGCACTCTACCACTGAGCTACGCCCTGCCCACCACTTATTTTCAAATCCTGTATAATCTGACCTCAACTTGAAGGTGAGAAGAATCTTATGAAGTTGATCCAACAGCCACTGCTATTACTCAAACTCGGCGGCACTTGGCAGGGTCCACTTCCTCCTGGAAAGGCCTCCTTCCCTTGCTAGGTCTGCCCCTACCTCACAGTCCAGCTCGTCTCTACGGGCCTCAAAATGTGAGACCCCTCCCCACTCTCCCCTAGAGGATCTCCTGCAGGACCCCTAGTGACTCCCCAAGTCCAGCCCCAGGCAGAGCTCTGGAGGGAGCCAGACACACGCTCTCTATGATAATTCCATATGAGTCACAGACATCTCCAACTGTTGAAAGGGTATTTTAATAGGCCAGTGAAAAGGAGCCCCATCACATCTGGCCACCCCATTTGCCCTCCTGGAGGGCAACCAACCAACCACTGCTTCCAGTCTCCTTTGTGCAGAGCATCTTGGATGCTCTTGTTTCTTGCTTAAGGTGCTGACTTACATGAATCTGTGCATGGATGGATAAAGTTGCACAGAACCACACATACACAAACACACAAGCACAGACGAATGCTAGTAAAAACAAGTACGGCTTGGAGTTTGGTGGACGGTATTACACTAATGGCAATTTCCTGGTTTCGAAGTGTACCACAGCTAAATGTCACCAAGAGGGGAAGCACCGTGAAGGGTTCCTAGGACACTCTGTACTACTTTTGCAATTTCCTGTAAATCTATAATTACCTTAAATAAAAAGCTGAAAGTATTCTGTGCCTTGTGTGTGTGGCACGGGGGATTGAACTCAGAAGTATTCTACCTCTGAGCTACCCTGGTGCTGGGGATTGAACCCACGGGCAGTCTACCTCCCAGCTATACTCCAACACCCCTCCCTCCTTTTTTTTTTTTTTTTTTTTTCTTCTTTTTTTTGAAGCAGTCTCACTAAGTTGCTGAGACTGGCTTTGAACTTGTGATCCTCCTGTCTCAGCCTCCCAAGTACTAGGACTTGGTCCCCCAGTCCCATTTTATTTTGAAACAGGGTCTCACTAAATTGCTGAGGCTGGCCTCAAACCATCTATCCTCCTGTCTCAGCCTCCCAAGTACTAGAGTACTGGGGCATGCACATCATACCCACCCACCCCCCACTCCCGGGATTGAATCCAGGGGCATTCTATACCCATCCTTTTTTTTTTATTTTGAAACAGTCTTGCTAAGTTGCTGAGGCTGGCCTCGAACCTGTGATCCTCCTGTCTCAGCCTCCCATGTACTGGCTTGCACTTTGCTGTGGGTGCCATGGGCTGGAATCTGGAGGTCATTCCACAACAGTACACACAGACTGCACAGTGGTCCCATAACTTCACCACTTAACCAGACCCCTGGTGACGGACACTCTTGTCTGCAACCTCTGTGTTTTCTGCCGTAGACACAGGCATTTTCCTTTGTGTTTATGTGTCTTTTTAGAGAAATCCAGTAGGGTAAAGGGCATGCATTTGTTACTCTGCCAGCTGTTGCCAGGGTATACCAAAAGACACACTAACCACCAACCACGCACAAGGCTCCTGTGTCACCACTGCACCAGGGATTATCCAGTGTATTCCTCTCCATCAGCGAGGGAGGTGAGGAACAGTCTAAGAATGTGGTTAGGTCTGATCTACTCCAACATCAGCAAGACC
>PVLC010050731.1:0-10025 GCA_004027655.1 Graphiurus murinus
CCGAATGCTGGGATTACAAGCGTGCGCCACCACGCCCGGCTCTTATTCTTTATTTTGAAACAGGGTCTCACTAAGTTGCAGAGGGCCTCACTAGGTAGCTGAGGCTGGCTGCGAACCCGGATCCTCCAGTCTCAGCCTCCCAAATGCTGGGATTACAAGCGTGCGCCACCACGCCCGGCAAAAGTAATACATTTTCAATGGAAAAAAAATTCTGAACAATACAGACTGTACTAAATGCTAAATTTCTTCTCCTATACCTTCCCCCTCCTCTTCCTATGGTAAACTCTACTGACAATGATTTGTTGGACCACTGCTACCCCATAGACACTGCTGTGTATTGTGAAAATTACACAAAGGAGCCCCTTCTTCTGCACCAGGGATTTTCAACCAGGGATGATTCTGCTTCCCAGGGGACATTTGGTTAAGTCTGGACACATCATTGGTTGTCAAAATTAAGGGGAGGGTTGCTACTGGCATCTAGTGGGTAGTGACCCCCAAACTTCTAAACATCCACAATGCCCAGGATAGCCTCCCTCAACAAAGAATTAAACACCCAGGGACCAGGAGTGTAGCTCAATGGTAGAGCACTTGCTTAGCACGCACAAGGCCCTGGGTTATATCCCCAGCACTGAAAAAAAAATTTAAACAAACCAAAATATCACTATTACCAAAGTGAAAAAGCCCTGCTTTAAGTGTAGACCTAGCCAATTTATTCTTCCACTAACAGTACATGAGAAGAACATCAGTTTTCCCAAATTTATTGCTGACATTCTAAGAAAAATGTCAATCTGTAAGCAGAAAAAGGGTATTTCGTTTTCATTCCCTCAATGGCTAGTGAAATTGAACATATTTTCATTTTTTTTAGCTATGTGTATGTATATACTTATATATATTTACAGTATATGTGTGATGAATCCATGTATATATTGTGTACTGTGCAAAATGACTATTTTCACTTGGATAAAGTCCAGACCAAATGTTTCTGTAATTATTAACTAGTAATTATTGGCTTTCCTTCATTTTTCAGTTGTAATTCATGCTACAATTCAAATTAATCTAAAGGGCATACAGTATTAAAATTAAAGACCCTGTCTGTGTATATCTCTCAGTGTAACATTATTTATGCCTAACAGCAACTTACTAGATGCAGTCTACAAAATTAAATACATTTACTTACTTTCCCAAAAAAGGACTAAGTTCTTTTAAATCTTCCAATGATGGCTTTTTGTCCAGAAGTTTCTTATATAGAGCCAGTGGGAAAGAAAGGTTGGCAACATTTAAATTGTATAGGGAGAGTCCACACAGCATCCCAAACAGGAAATAGCTCTTCTTCTCATATTTGGGCTGGAAAGGAGAAAAATTTTAAAAATATCTACAGTATTATAAACAATTATATGAAGGCACAATTAGATTCATAAAGAATGTTTTTTAGTTCCCTTTTCTAAAATTGCAAGTTGGGATTATAGGTTTGTCCCACCAGGCCTGGCTTCATGATTTAAGTTTGTGGTCATTGCCTCCCTAATTCATGTAGAAAAGCAACAGAAAGAAGGGTGTACTTTCATCTCCACTTCTAGTTGGTATCAGGTTTGTCAGATGAGTGTCCCACCAGTGGTGCCCCCTTCACAGTGCAGCTCACGAGCTGTGTGCTAACAGGGGTAAGCATATGGGAGAGAAGGTGACTGAGGTTGCAGACCGTGAAGCTCTGTGGAAGAGAAGAGCCCTGGTTTGGTTGGTACTACAATTTGGGTAGGGTTTGAGTGTGCCCCTGAAGTGTTCATGTGCCAGGAGCCTGGTCCTTAGTGTGGCAGTGTGAAAAGGTGGTGGGATCTTTAAGATGTGGGGCCCAGAGGGTGGTAAGTCACTGGGGTACTGCCCTTGGAAGGGAGAACATAGTTCTCAGGGGACTCCAGTCTCACTCTGATTTCCTGGTCTCCTGATACGAGTTCCTGCCATGATGACATTTGTCATGAGGTCATTACAAGAGCAGAGCTGATTCCAATACCATTCTCCAGAACCCCTAGAATTGTGAACTACATAAATCAATCTCTTTTCTTTATAAAATACCCAGACTCAGGTGTTTAATTATAGGAACAAAAATGGACTAATACTGTTGGCTTTGGTTCTATTCTCTGCACCTTGTAGTCCTGGATGAGAGATCACTCTGGCTTTCCCTATCTAGGCCATAACTGCAGCCCAACAGAGGAAAGGCCACTAGCCTGAAAACGCTAAGATTTCCATATGATTCAGTCTTCTCAATCTACTTGCCCTATTTACTTAGAGTAAATGTGAGGATAGATGATAAAAATGCATTTGAATTTTGAAAATGAATTAGAAGAATAATCTCCAAAAGTGGCTCCCTAATCTAATTAGTTTTTCTTCCCATAATTTGTAATATGTCTCCTGGTTCTACTTGATTTTGTCATTTCACTGAGCCATACATAAGTTAATTTTAGGGGGGGCTGTCTGTGCTTTTTATTCATTGGGATAGCATAATGCTTAAAAGTGAGAATGTTGGAGTTAGCCCTAGATTCCTATTCGGGCTTGAGCACTTGTTAGTTGTATGTCCTTGGGCAATTTACTTAACCTTTCTGAGCCTGTTTCTTCATGTATAAGATGAGGATAAGTCACTTCTCCAAGGGTTGAGGTGAGGCTTGCTTTTCGCTTCTCCATCCCCCACTCGAATTTCTTCATTTTGTCCCCTGAGGGTGTCAACGGTCACCCTCAGGTCTCCACTTCCCCATGGTACTTTCTTTTCTTTCTTTTAATAATTACTATTTTTTTGTACTGAGGATTAAACCCAGGGATGCTCTACCTATGAACTACAACCCCAGCCTCATTTTATTTTTTATTTTGAAGCAAACACAACCCTATCTCAGCCTCCCAAGTACTGGTAAGACAGGCATGCGCCACCACACCTGGCTCCATGACACTTTCTTCAATTATCTTCATCTTTCTTTGATTTGTTTCTGTCCTAACAAAGAGTCTTTAAACTGGTGTGTGCCTCAGTGTTTCCATGGTGCTTTCACACTTTTACATATATTAGTTTTTTTTCTTCTCACAGCCTTGCAAAGCAGGCAGAGCAGAAATTATGACATTCATTTTCATGGGAGAGGAAATTCAAAATTCAAAGATGATATACCCATGTCACTCAGGACTAGAGTTCTGGGTGGTGGTGGCTTCTTCTTCTTCTTCTTTTTTTTTTTTTGTGTGTGTGTGTGTGGTACTGGGGATTGAACCCACTACCTCTGACCTAGCCCCCTGCCCCAACCCTTTTTTCAGACAAATTAAAAAAAAAATTGTTTGGGGAGGGAGGGCGAGGGAGCGGCGTGGGAATTGGGGAAGGGGTCAGATGAGAAATGTGTGCACATTTGTCTCTATCAATTCATACCTAACAAAGATGTATACATACAAAGCACGAACTATTACAATAAAAAAATTAAAAAAAAATTGTTTAAAACAGGGTCCCATTAGGTGGCTGAGAGTCTCACTAAACTGCCGAGACTGATCTCCAACCTGTGATCTTCCTGTCTCAGCCTCCCAAGTACTGGGATTACAGGCATGCACCACTATGCCCAACAACTCTGGGCTTCTAATCCCACACTTATGCTTTCTTTACTCTGCCATGATACTCAATAGCTATTACACATCAACTCAGCCATCTAAGTTAGAACCAGTTGGTAAAGTTTCTACCTCCGAGCTATACCCCCAGACCCATTTTTTATTTTTATTTTGAAACATGGTCTCTCTAGGTTGATGAGAGTCTCACTACTTGCTGAGACTGTCAAACCTGTGATCCTTTCTGTCTCAGCCTCCTAAGTACTGGAATTATAAATGTGCATCACCACACCCAGTTCTTATTTTTTTTTTTATTCTTTATTTTGAAACAGGGTTTCAATAAATTGTGAAGGATCTTATAAGTAGCTGAGGCTGGCTGCAAACTTGTGATCCTCCTGTCTTAGCCTCCCAAGTACTGAGATTACAAGCATGTACCACCATGCCTGACTTCCTTTTTATTTTTACTTTGATGCAGGGTCTTACTAAGTTGCTGAAGTTCTCGCTAAATTGCTGAGGCTGGCCTCGAACCTGGGATCCTCCTGTCTTAGCCTCACAAGTACTGAGATTACAGGTGTGTGCCACCATGCCCAGCTTCATTAACTCTCAAAAAAGTGCAAAACCAGCCAGGTGTGGTGGCAACACCTATAATCCTAATAACTTGGGAGGCTGAGACATGAGAATCCTAGGTTCACGGCCAGCTTCAGCAACTTAGTGAGGCCCTCCACAACTTAGAGAGTTCCTGTGTCAAAATAAAAAGTAAAATAGGGCTAGGGGTATAGATCAGAGGCAGAATGTTCCTGGGTTTAATACCAAGTGCCACACACACAAAAAAGGTGTAAGACCCCTTTCAGTATTTTTCCACATTCATTCATCTTTTTCCTCTTCTTCCCTATTTTTTAATATAGCCATTAAAGAAATCAATCACTTTTCAGAATCAATAGTTAGCTCTAGAATTTTATCAGTAATTTCTCTCCTAATTTAAAACACCCTATGTTCTACTTCTCAAAATTTAGGATACATCCCAAATATCCATCCATTAGACACTAGGTATACAAACTGCCTATATGATGGATTATTACTTTATATCTATATGATGGGTTATTACTTTATAATAAAATACAGAGAACTGTGGCTATGTGCCACAACATGAGTGAATCTCAGCACGGTTATGCCGAGTGAAAAAATGACTTTAAAGACTACATTCTGGTTCCACCTACATAAAATTCTAGGAAATTCAAAACACCCTATAGTGACAGAAAGCAGCTCAGGGGTTGCTTAGGTACTGGGGGAGAGGAGTAGAGGGAAAAGGATACGAGGACACATCTGGTGATAATGGATATGGTCATTATTTTGATTGTGGTGAGAGTTTCATAGATGTCTATCTAAATAAAAATGGCCGCGGCATAGTGGTGCACGCCTATAATCTCAGTACTTGGGGGGATGCGATAGGATCACAAGTTCCAGGCCAATCTGTGCAACTTAGCAAGACTCTGTTTCAAAATAAAAATGATAAAATAGGGCTTGGGGTGTCGCTCAGAAGTAGAACACCCCTGGGTTGAACCCCAGTACCACAACAAACAAACAAGTTATCACATTGTAAACTTTTTTTTTTTTTAGTACCGGGTATTGAGCTCCTGGGCACTCTACCACTTAGCTACCTCCCCAGCCCTTTTGAGACAGTCCAAGTTGCCCAGGCTGGCATTGAACTTGTGATCCTCCTGTTTTAGCCTTCCAATCCCTTTTAGCTGGGATTACAGGCATGTGCCACTGCACCCAGTGAAATTGGACACTTTAAATATGTGCAGTTTATTATATCTCCATTTTACTTCATTAATGCTGTTTAAAAATTAAACGTGTGCTTGAACTTGGGGATCTGCACAATACGTGTTCCACCTCTGTAGGTCTGGGGTCGAGTCAGCGATTCTGCTTTTCTACATGATACAAGGTGATGATATAGCTGAGATTATGAGTACTACTCAAAATAGGAGTCGCAAGTCTCCACATAACCTAATTTTACATTATTATTTATGGTTTCCATATTACAGTATATCATATGCTTTTTCTGTCCTAAAAACTTTGAGAAAAGAAACTACTTACATTGACAGGAAACCACATGCAGGAACCTTCTTCAGGATACATGAACATTCCATAGTTTGGCTTGGTCATCTCTTCAAATATACAGTGAAATAACTCTGCACTGACTCCTCCAGCCTCAGGACGAATTTCTCCAATAAATTCAACCTAAGGAAAGAGAACATGTCCCCAGGCTCTGACTTAAAATACCAAACTTTGATTTTTAGGGAAAAGTGTTAAACCACTAATGACCATTTCCATGGTCATTAGAATTACCAGAATCATATACCCCTTACCTGCTTACAATCTAACCTCCCTTAATTTGCTGCTGAGCATGATCCTTTAGACTGCTGCATGGAAGTCCAAGGGAAGGGGGACTCTAGTAAGACTTAGCATTTGCCAATTATGTTGACGAGTATCATGAACCAATTGTGTGTGTTTGGGAGGCCGGGTATTGGAGATTAAACATTCTACCTCTCATCTACACCATCATCCCTATTTTTTATTTGGAAAAGAGGTCTTGCTACATTGCCGAGAGACTTGCTAAATTGCTGAGGCTGGCTTTGAACCTGCAATCCTCTTGTCTTAGTTTCTTAAGTATTGGGATTATAGGCTTGTGCCACCATGCCTGGCCATAAACCAAATTTGGATGTACTACAAACCCAAATAAGTAGAATAAATTACCAAATTATTCTACCTTGTTGTCTGTCTTCATTTAGTCCTGGAGACTTTACAACTTTGACTGCAGTTAACAGCTATTTGGTTGCTCTTGCATCTATCCTCATTAGGGCTTCCACTAACCAGTCATACTGGGCATGAGATCAGCAGGGACTATGAGACCTGATTGGCCATGGAACCTCATGTGAGAAATCAATGTTAACAGTCCCTCGTTTTTAAAGCTCCCTCTATTTTTGGGCTTTATGGCTGAACTTGGTTTTTCTCCTACCTCTACATTCCTTTTCTACTTCCTTTCTGGCTAATTTTCTTTTGTGTGTGAGTGAGTGTGTGTGTGTGTGTGTGTGTGTGTGTGTGTGTGTGTGTGTATGTATTTTGTACACACACGTGTGCACACACATGCACACATAGTAGTGGGAATTGAACCCAGGGCCTTGTGCATGCTAGGCAAGTATTCTACAACTGAGCTACACCCTCAGCCCATGTCTTTTAAATGTAAGCATCCCTAAGCTTCCTTTCCTGTATGTATGTATGTGGTATTGGGGGTTGAAGCCAGGGACATTCTACCTGTTAAGCTACACACCCAGTCCTATTTTATTTTTTATTTTGAAACAGGGTCTCACTAAGTTGCTGAAGCTGGCCTTGGACCTGTGATCCTCCTGTCTTAACCTCCTAAGTACTGGGATTACAGGTGTGCCC
Organism: Graphiurus murinus; assembly: GCA_004027655.1. NCBI lineage: Eukaryota > Metazoa > Chordata > Mammalia > Rodentia > Gliridae > Graphiurus > Graphiurus murinus. The sequence goes on from PVLC010050731.1 coordinate 7,003, forward strand.
CACCAGGTCTGGCTCTTTCTTATATTTTTGTTTTCTTCCTACTCTCCTTGTCTAAAAGAACCAAGAGATTGTATCTACTGATCTTTGATCAAACTCATTGGCCATAGACCTGCATGTTCAAGGGTTTCCTTGCATTACATCTGGATATCCCAATAACATGTCAGACGTACTTCTGATTTCTAAACTTTTGCTCATTAACTAGCAAATGTGCCTCTGTCACAGTCAGGACTCAGTCATATGAGCCCTGACAATCTTGCCATATTCAGAGTCTATTTTGATGGGACTTGTCTTGAAGTTTACTTTCTTACTTTTTAGTCATCTCTTGTAGAGGGGATAATTATCTACTGATTTCCTCACAGTCAAGATATAAAGAAAAATAAGTCCGAAGGGAGTCATACAACTAGAAAGTCTGGCGTATGAAGTAGCTTCTTTGTTTTCCATTAGAGTCTCATGCTGGGAGACATCCCTCTCTTCTCTGAGTCTCACCCTCTAGGTAATGGAAAGGTATCAGGAAAACCCCTCCTTTTTGGAAAGACTCTACCTCTTACCTATAGAGTTACTCATTCTATAGCCGCAACAGGGTGAATGATCTGAGGTGTCACATAATAAATACCTCAAGGCACCCACGAACAGTGAAATGAAGGATGGCTGGAATTGAAACCTAGATCGCAGAAGGGTTTGAACTAAAACTAGAGCCAAAATGTAGGAAAAGTGTTTGTTCTATTTGCTGCTCATTGATTGCATGAAGAGCCCCATTTCTTCAGTGCGACATCATCCTAATAAGCTGGGCCTTGAGCAAGGACTCAGGTCCATTGGAATCTTTGCAAGGCAATTGATCCCAATAGAGGAACGCGTGGTTTTTCCTATTTTGCATTATTATATTCTGGAAATTTGGGGTGCTTTGGGTTTTGCTTTCACATTAATTATAGAGAAAAAATTTCCTAGAGACACAGGATGGCTAAACGGACTGTGAGTCCTCTATGGTAGCTGAAAAGACAATGCCTCAGCTTGTATCGGAGATATTCATTAACCTCAACAAACATCAGGAATTGACCCTTACAAGCCTAGATGCAAATCAAAGGAACTTAGGTCTACTATTTTTTATCTGTGAGTAAAGAAAGCTTTAAGACAGATAGTTTCTCTCTCTCTCTAAAACACCTCCCCCTTGTCTGCACCACATATCTAGCTGCCTGAGCAAATAGTGAAGATTTAATCTAATGAATAGAGTTTCCTCTCCGTTGTTAACCTTTAGCACTGTTTTTGTACTAAAAGAATTTTTATGTACATATTGTATTCTGTAACCTTTGCTGTTTTCTTAATCCCACCAAATACTATGGGAAATAGCTTTTCTAGTTAAAGATGTACCCACTCAACTTTAGGAAAAAACAAGCCTGTAAAAATTCTTGTTCTGTATACCTTGTTGTAAAAGAATATAAAAAACAGAGATGACATGAATTAACAGATGCGTCTCAACACAGAATTAACAGAGATGACATGAATTAACAGATGCGGGCGGTGTGAGCATAGTCTCCCAACCTCATCTCGAATCCCCACCTATGGATGAGCCTCCAGTACTTCAGCCCATTTTTTTTTTCTTCTCTCTCTTTTTTTTTTTTTTTTGGTGCTAGGGATTGGACCCTGGGCGGTTCTACCTCCAAGCTATACCCTCGGTCCTTTATATTACTTTTTAAAAAATTTGGAACAGGGTCTACTAGGTTTCTGAGGCTGGCCTTGAATACATGATGCTTCTGTCTCAACCTCTCAAGTAGTGGGATTATGGGTGTGCATCACCATGCCTGGCTCATCAGCCCTTCTTTTTTTTTTTTTTTTTTTTTTTTGCGGTACTGGGGGTTGACCTCAGAGGCATTCTACCTCCAAGCTATACCCCCAGCACTATTTTTTATTCTTTATTTTGAAACCAAGTCTCACTAAGTTGCGGAGTGCCTCACTAGGTAGCTGAGGCTGGCTGCGAACCTGAATCCTCCGGTCTCAGCCTCCCGAATGCTGGGATTACAAGCGTGCACCATCACGCCCAGCTCATCATCAGCCCTTCTTGATTCACGTCTTTTGCATGTTATTTTGCAGTGCCTCCTATTGAAGATGCTGAATATTTTCCCAGCCCTTGACTGGGGTTTATGCATGAGACTTCTTTAAAACAGTATTTGTTGAGTGACTACTATCTTGCCTCTCTAGCACTGTTATGAGAAGAAGGTGCTTGGTGATTCCAGGAAGAGGATGAAGGCCCAGCCGTACCTAGCATAGGCCAGCCAGTCCATAGCCAACGTTCAGACATGGAAACAAATGAACACATTAATGGGGTTGGGGATGTAGCTCAGTGGTAGAGCTCCTGCCTAGCATGCACAAGGCCCTAGGTTTGATTCCCGGCACTACAAAAGCAAGCAAAACCACCACTACCAAAAATCTGCCAAACCATCCCAGTGAGTCCAGTCTAGACCAGTAGACCGTTAAATGAACTGCATATCTATAAAATAAATTATTGTTATTTTAAGTCATTGAGTAGTGTTCATCATATATGTTGTTTGTAGCCTTCAACAACTAAGAGATAACTCATACTCAGTGTGTAATGAAACATCACGTTGCTGTTCTCTGAAGGGTAAAAGAGAAATTCTGAAAACCATAAGACTGATAACCTCAGTTACAAATACAGGTTTTGAAAGAGACTTTATCATATTATTTGAATGTTCCCTCCCATAGCAGTAAAAATTTTCAGTGAGATGTTTTACTGTACCACTAGTAATTTCTGAAGGTCAGAGACTTCAACTTGGCTTAACTGACGTAGAGTATCTTCAACCAGGTGACTTCGTCTTACTCTAAGCTTTAATTGGGGTGATTCATTCCTTAGAATTTGCCATGGTAAATAGTTATTTTCCACAGATGGCCACTAGAAAAAGAAATATTTTAGTTAGTTTTTCCTTTTGACATCTAGAAATGCTATTGTTGCTCCCGCCTCCTCCTCTTCCTTCTTCCTCCTCTTTTCTCCTCCTCCTCCTCCTCCTCCTCCT
>PVLC010050732.1:0-10025 GCA_004027655.1 Graphiurus murinus
CAGTACTGGGGATTGAACTCAGAGGCATTCTACCTCCGAGCTATACCCCTAGCCCTATTTTTTATTCTTTATTTTGAAACCGAGTCTCACTAAGTTGCGGAGTGCCTCACTAGGTAGCTGAGGCTGGCCGCGAACCCGGATCCTCTGGTCTCAGCCTCCCGAATGCTGGGATTACAAGCGTGCGCCACCACGTCCGGCTAATTTATGTCTTTTTATTGAATGATTTAAAGCATTTACATTTAAAGCAAATACTAACAGGAAGGAGTTACTTTTGCCATTTTATTGTTTTGGAGGGTATAATTTTAGCTTTGTTGTTCTTCATATTCTTAATAATTTACTCTCAATTATAAATGGGGTGACATATTTGCATCACCTTCTTTATCTTGCATTCATTATATAGGTATATTCTTTGTGGTTACTATGGAGATTCCATGTAATTTCATAACATTTACCAATGGACTTTAAATTAATGTCATCATCATTTCAACGGTGTATAAAACCCCTACCGGCTTTCAACTAGGGTCCCCTACCACTTATTTTCATTGATGTCACAAATTATATTCTTAGGTATGATCAATTAGATTAGATTTAAATTATTAGATTTAAATTATTATTATATATTTGTCTTTTGAATTCTGTAGGGAAAATGAGTAAGTATGAATAGATACCAGTTTTTCATTATCAATAATGCCAGTTTTTATGCTTGTCCATGTAGATAACTTTAACAGAAAACCACATTTTTATGACTTTAATAAGTATTATCCTTTCACTTCAACATACAGAGTCCCTTCAACATTTCTTATAGAAAAGTTTGGCAGTAATGATCATCCTCAAGTTGGGTTTATTTCAGAATGTCCTTATATCTTGCATATTTTTGAGGAGAATGTTTGCCAGATATAAAATGACAGGTTAACACATCTTCTGTTTTTCCTTTTTCCACTTTATTTTTATTGTTTGTTTGTTTTTAAATTTTATTTATGTATTTTTATATTTGGTTCCTTATAATTATACATCATGTTGGGGTATAGAATGATAGAAACACACATGCACGAAACTCTTGGAGGACTTCCCTCAGCGTCCCTGTCGCCTCCCTTCCTCTCCCCATATATGTCTTTGACATTGGATTTGGTGATTTTGTATACATAAGTAGCATTATTTCAATGGTTACACTCTTAATGTCTTCATCTCCCATGTCCTGTCCTTAAACCTCCTCAATCACTACCCTGGAGTCTCTGCTCTTCTACCTGATGTTACCCTCCTTTCTAAATTTATCTCTAGATTTCACACATAAGAGAAAACATACATATATTTATTTGGGAGGGGGGTGTTTATTCCTACTACTCTCTGATCACCAACATTTCTGATGAGATGTCTGCTGGTAACCTTCTTGAAGATACTTTGAAGATCCAAGTCACAATTCTCTTACTGCTTTCTAGGTTCTGGCTTTGTATTCAGCTTATAATACTTGAGTATAATGTATCTCAAGGTGGTTCTCTTGAGTTTGTCCTACTTGGATCTAATGAAGCCATTTGCATTGGCAATGTTTTGTCAGTTCTCAATTAGCAGGTTCCAGCCATTATTTCTTCAGATTATCTCTCTGTCCTTCTCTCTGCTTTATTAACTCTAAGAGTCCCATAATATGTGCACGCATGAGCACATGCGCATACGTGCACTTGTGCGCATGCGCGCGCACCACCCCCCATATTTGGAACATTTCCCTTAATTCATTTTTTTATTTCTGTTTCTATATTTAGTGTTCCTCTACCTATTCAAGTTTATTGTTGAACATCTCGTGAATTTTTCAATTTAATACTTGTACTTTTCAGCTTCAAATGTCTGGTATTATTTTAAATGCCTATCTTTTGTTGAGATACACATTTTCTTCAATTATACTTTTCATGATTTATTTAATTCATTGTCCATGATTCCTTTTAGTTCTTTGAGCAGATTTAAGAGCTATTTTAAGGGTTTTTTTTTTTTTTTTTTTTTTTTTTTGGGCAGTTCTATGCCTGTGTTTCCCTAGGGATGATTACAGGAGACATTTATTTTTCCTTTGAATGGACCATGTTTTCTAATTTCTTTTTCTGCTTAATGATCCCCTGTTAGAAAATAGGAAAACAGTTATCTCTCCCAGTTTTTTCATACTTGCTAGGAAAGCCTTCACTAATTCACAGAGTATGTTCTGAGCCTTAATTTTAGTCCTGGATAAAGGGTTAAGGATGCCTCATGTGTTTGGGGGGCTTACATTTGACTTTGAATTGTCCCCACACTTTTATTTGTTTTCCTTCTGTAAACATGGAATTTTTCAGCAGTTTTTTGTTTCCCAGAGAGTCTGTCTTCATTTTCTTCTCCATGACTTAGTTTTCTATTGTCTTCCTCTAGTTTTCATCTCTTGCTTCAGGATTCTGAAGTTTTACAGTTCATATAGCATCTGACAATTTCTTCTGTGGCTTCTTTTGCTGAAAATGCAAGTGATGTCACTTTTCTCCATCTAAGTTCAGGCAAAACAGAAGCCAGTCCTTTGGTCATCCCTCAGAAAGGCCAGAGTTTTACTAAACAACACTGCTCTGCTCCTTTTTGTGTGAGGGAAGAAAGCAAGAGCTGAGCAACTTCCTCTTAACCATTCCATGCCAAGGGTAAAGGTGAGAAAATTGCTTTTAAAGTTTTCAACATTTGGCTTTGGGTTATTCTTTACTGGGTATTTTATTAGTTCCCGTGTATTTTTTTTTTCAGATCTCCTATAAAGCTATTGTAGCCAAGCTTTGACTGCTTGTTTTTCCTCAGAATATCATCAACGCAGAGCTTCCTACCCTACCTTTTGTTGATTTGTCACTGTATTTACAATATGAAAACTATTATCTACATAACAAAAACTTATTGCCTAAAAAAAGTAGGTCTCAATTGGGAATGATTCTTTAGTAAGTCAATCAGTTAGGAGTACGAGAAATTCTGGAAGAAAGCAGCTTGTAGGTAAAGTCTTAAAGAAGAAAGAAAGAGTTGGACTTCAATAAAAAAACAGAAAAAGATGTCAGCCAGAAGCCTTGAAAAGTAAAGAAGACTTTGACAGGCAGAGATGTGAAAAAATGCCTTTAGTGAAATAAACACATAAATCCAAGCAAAAGAGGGAAAAGTCCAGTGCATTTTTCTAATAGAAGAATTTGGTTAAAGGTAAAAGTGCATTATTAATATACATATATGAATACAACTATGTCTTCTATCCTTGAAACTTCAATTCATTTATTCCTTAGAAGGTGCTATTCCAATTTTACATTTGAGAAATGGAGGCAAAGGGAGTGTCTCCCTTTGTTTTCTGCTGCTATAACGAAACACCACAGGCTGAGTGAATTGTCCAAGAGTTTATTTGGCTCACAGTTCCGGAGACTGGGAAGTCCAAGACCCAGGGGCTATATCTAGTCAGAGCTCACTTCCTGCACAATAACAAGGGGAAGGGCAAGTGAGTTTGTATGAGACAGAAAGTGGACAAGAGGGTGTTAACCATATAGTAAACCCATTCTGGGGATAACTATCCCAGTCCCAAGATATTATTAATCCACTCATGAGGCAAAGCCTGTATGACTTAATCACCTCCTAAAGGACCCACCCTTAATTAAAGGGCAAATAATGTTAATTAAAGGGCAGCCAGGTGTGGTGGCGCATGCTTGTAATCCCAGCATTCGGGAGGCTGAGACTGGAGGATCCGGGTTCGCGGCCAGCCTCAGCTACCTAATGAGGCACTCCTCAACTTAGTGAGACCCTGTTTCAAAATAAAGAATAAAAAATAGGGCTGGGGGTGTAGCTTGGAGATAGAATGCCCCTGAGTTCAACCCCCAGTACCACAAAAAAAAAAAAAAACAACAACAAAAAACCTCAAAGGCAATTAAATTTCCACAGGAATTTAGGAAAGAATATTCAACCACAGGAGAGAGCTCAAGTAATTTGCCAGAATTATACAGTGAATATGTGGATGTTGGAAATTGATCCTGGGAAACAATGAATTTTATAGCATTTGGTTACTGCAAAAATTATATAAAAATGGTGCACTTCTCATGCACATTTCATGTGTTCAAAAACTAAGCCACAAGCCAGACCTAGTGGCGCATGCTTGTAATCCTAGTACTTGGGAGGCTGAGACCAGAGGATCCGAGTTCGCGGCCAGCCTCAGCTACTTAATGAGGTGCTCCACAACTTAGTAAGACCAAAATAAAGAATAAAAAAATAGTACTGGGGGTGTAGCTCAGAAGTAGAATGCCCCTGGGTTCAACCTCCAGTGTCACACACAAAACCTAAGGCACAGAGGTAAAATTAATTTGCTTCAGACCACATGGTCTGAGAACAGTATATTTTTTTCTATATTTAGAGCCGACATACTTCACCACTATGAAGTTTTGTGATTGAATCAATTACAATGCAGGAGTAAGAAGATTCAACCTTGTTCTGTACATATTTGAGAACCTTTGAATTAAAAATCAATGCATATATATGCATTTATTTGAAAGGTTGGAACTAATGTGTTTCAAGGATGATTGATTGGATGAAAACTTGGAACGAAGGAGTACTTGTTAAGGGGCATTCATCTAGGACTGACCCCATGCAAAGAAGACAAGAAGAGGGTGGTAGAAGTGAGAGTGGAAGGCAAAAGGTAAATATGCAACAGTCTTGAGCAAACGCAAAATGGACAGGAGAGAGGCAGTGTGCAGGATTCTAAGCCATGCTTCCTGGTTGTTGGTAATAGGTTGTAACTACCAATAGTCAGATAATTAGCTTCTGTATAATCAATGAAAAAATATCTATTGAGTGATCTATATTTGAATGATGCACTGCTGATTATTGTCCTAGAAATTATCAGGATATGAAGAAAATAAAACACTACCGTGCTTTGCCTTTCTTTTAAATTTCTCTTTTTGTCTGTCCCTTTTGTCTTCCTTCCTTACATCTTGGATTTCCTCTTTCCTTTCTGTCTTCTTTTTGCTTTATTATTCATTATACTTCTCTCTCATACATTTCTTTCTTCTCTTACTTTCTTTATTCCTGCAAATATATAATATTTTCTATCCTGTGCTAAGCAATGTTCCAGGCAACAGGCTTAATTGTGGAGAAGAAAGTACTTTATGGAATTTACCTTCTCATAGCATGTGGCACTTAACAAATGAAAAAAAAAAGTTAATTTAAAATTTTATTTTTAGTATCATACTTTAAATAAAAGAAAGAATAACATAACAAAGACAGAATAAATGTCTCCATCATATTGTCTACTTATTTTATCTACACCTATTTTATCTATCCCTAAAACAGTTTCATCTATACTTATTTTAGATAAAACAGATGATAAAGAATTCTTTGAATTTCATGACCAACTCATAGCATTACTACCAGAGCGTTCTATATATGCCAAGTGTGAATTACTGTTTTTTATAAGGTTTTCTCTCCTCTCCTCTCCTCCTCTCCTCTCGTTTACCCTCCCTCCCTTCCTTCCTTTCTTCTTCTTCTTCTTCTTCTTCTTCTTCTTCTTCTTCTTCTTCTTCTTCTTCTCTCTCTCTCTCTCTCTCTCTCTCTCTCTCTCTCTCTCTCTCACACACACACACACACACACACACACACACACACACAGCAGGACTCAAGGCCCATTTATTATCCTCTTTATGTATTTTAGGAAAATAAGTAAGAACTCACCATTACTCACTGATATCAGACATTAAAAAGAAACTGAATATTTAGAGTGGACCAATGAAATTAGAGCAGCAAGTAAAAACCTAATTCTGCAAACATATTAGAAAATACATTTACATATGGCTACAGAGATTGATGACTGTGACCAAATAAGCACTGGCCACTGAAAAGCACAGCATATAATGCTTGGATCTTTAAGTGGGTAATCCACTGTTAGCTTGAGTGTTCATCTATAAAAATATATATTTTAAAATAATACTCAAAAGAGTCTTCTAGAAACAATTGGACTACATTAGGACCAGAAGAAGACAGTGTTACAAGGACTGCAAATGTATGACTGGGAATGGATTTTATATGAAGCTGTTACATAAGGACATCTCTCTCAGTTGCTCATACAAGCCAACACAAGCTATGATCATAGGACATTCAAAAGTCTTAGGACAAGCAGCTGGCTCAATCAACTCCCTAGATAAATACCCCAAATAAAAACCCCATTGTGGGCAAAGGACTGAAACCCATGTAAAAAGCTGTGAGTGAACAGAATGACTCATGCGAAGCCTATTGGGGAAAGGGTTCATGATGGGGTCATTCACATCAACACGTAGGCTGGGTAAGGGCCCCAGACGTGGAATTTCTGACATGTGCTTGACAGATGGCTGACTCAGAAGCAGTGAGAGTGTGTCTACTTTGGGAGGAGAAGAGCACTAGGGTGACAATACAAAAGGATGTTTCAGGAGGAATGTGTTCAGAAGGATCAGGTCATGTTGTTTTTGACCTACGGATACTTATAATGAATGAAGAGTTGCAATACAGATTCTTTCCAAGGTGCTCTCTTCTGTGGTCACCAGCTGAAGTCCCTCAGAGCCTACTGGGCCGGTGACATCCAGGATGATCCCATTATTTGCCTGGAGGTGGGACATAGTACTGCAGATTGTCCTGGGAATCTGGCATAGAGGAGGATTTGCAAAATGAAGTCACCACCAAACCACCACTTAAGTTCAATTCCCGGGATTCCCTCTCTGCTCTATAGTCCAGAAACATTTCTTTAAAAGCCAGAAAATCCATAAATGTGAAGAGCATGTCGAATATGTCACCAGCCACTTCATCTTTACGGTGCTTTAATGCTGTTGTGAAAGTCACCATGTTAAACCTAAGGATATACTTTCCCACCAGGGAAATATATTCATTAAAAATATGTATGTATGTTAGTGTATTCTCTTCTGTGTCTTCAAACTCCTGGTAATATTTAAATATGTAACTTCTTTGTCATAACTGGAACTCATCATCCATGATAATGTCCTCTAAATATCCAACTACAGTATCAAATTCTGTATCTTAAGGAGAGGAGGGTAGCATGAACTCTTTTCCTGTAGGTCATCTATCTCCAGAGTCCCATATCCACCTGCTTGGGGAGCTGGCCTGTCGGCCTCCAACCTCAACTGCATTGAGGGCCCGGGCCCAGTCTCCGTTCTACTCCAAGGAGTCCCACCAGCATAGAGGCCACAGCAGCCTGCTCAGCACCCATGCCCAAAGCCCGGCCTCCAACCCACTCCATACACTGTTCAAATACTATCTTGAACAGTTCATAGTACAGCAGCCCTGTTTCTCCTCTAGCAGGCATTTTTGCTCCCTTTTAACTGGTCATCTAAGGAATGCATCACTCTTCTCATTATATTCTTAAAGTCTCCCTTATTCAGAAACAGGTCTTGTCCATTCTGTGTGCGTAGAATCACTCAAATATGTTGTCCTGCTCTATATATCCCAGTTATTGTCACTTTGGACCAATGGATACAATGCAAGTGCCACAAGCAGTGAAGAGATTACAACACCATAATTCTCTCATCCCTAGGGAAAAACTAATAGAAATAAGACTAATTCAAAATAAAGTAGTATTTTTCTCTTTTTGCATGTGTGTGTGCTACTGGGGATTGAACCCAGGGGTGGTCTACCTCTGAGCTACACCTCCAGCCCTGTTTTATTTTTATTTGAAACAAGGTCTCACTAAGTTCCACACACTGGCCTTGAACTTGCTATCCTCCTATCTCAGTCTCCTAAGTATTGGGATAAAAAGCATGTACCACCATGCCTGGCTTTCTGGGTCTTTTACTAACAAAGTCCTCATTTGTTTGAGTGTCCTACCCTGGCAGGTGTTCTGATTTTTATTTGTCTTCTATTAAAAATCCTGTTTCATTTCTTAATTGTTGGCATTTTTCACCTGAATTTACAGGAAAACTAATGCTGACCCAGGGACTTCCATCCAATAATTTTATGGGTAGCAATCTAATTGAACTGTGCAGTTAGAGATTTGCTTTAATGTTAAATTTATGCACCAAACACTATTACTGGTCATAACCAAAATTTTTGGAGTACTCAGAGATTTGGGGAAGCTAAAGCTCTGCTTTCAAGACATTAGTGTGACCACTTTGTGTGGATCTATGCACACATTTATCCATTTATATGTATGCACTTCTTATTGTATGTATATGTGTGTGTGTGATAAATATCTAATGTCTTGCTGGACGATCTTTGTTTACTCCTAGCTGTCCTAGTTTCACATAATATTGTTAAGCATAAAACAACATATTGTAGATATTCTCATGTAAAATTCAGAATGACTTCCAGATATCCACTTTTTATCCTGTGGTCTCCAACTCCCTGCTTCTTTTCATGCTACCAATTCCTTATGCAGTTGTGCAGCCCTCTAACACTGTGACCATTTCCTTTCAGAATTATGAAATCTCACTCTGCCCAATAAAGTGCTACGTGATCGGCTGACCTCGGTAACATCCTTTGTGTCCTAATTTCACACTCCTGGGACAAACTGGAGATTTTGTGGTTCCTTTAATAGTCATGTGTGCTTCATAACAAGATTACCATGGTGGTGGTACCCTCCATTGGAAAGCATCTTCCCCTAGATGTTCAAGCCATGCACTTGCTTTCTTATCTTTCTCACAATATTGTTTAAATAGTACTTCCTCAGCAGACTCCTTGATGATTATTGAAGGAGAACTTCAGGATTCACGGTTACCTCCTAATCACATAGTCTGCATATCATAAGGCTGGGGACTTTGTGCTTGAAACCTATTAACAACTCGATAAACATTTGTCGAGTAAATGAATGAATCCCTTCAGTTTCAACAAGGTGTAATGGACTTGAAACTTCATAGTGCTATTTTCCTACCTGCAGATCTTATGGCTATTCTCTATAAACAACAGCAACAACAACTACAATAAAATTATTATTTACATTTATATTTCATATTTGGCCTTAGGTATTGTCTTCCCTGGGATGTTTTCATGCATTCTCACATACTAACATAAATAATAAGAATATAATGACTTCCTTCTTATTCCCCATATATATACCCCCAAGATATACCCTTATATCTTGTACTTTTTTCTTACATTGTAGTGTTCAAACTGTAAAATGTTGTGTCAATCTGCCTTTATCACCATTAAACTGAAAATACCTTTAGATGCTGATTTTATCATTTTTTTTTAACCTTTGGGTACTTAGTCCTTGGCAAAACACCTGGTCACTTAGCTGGTCCTTGAAAATTATTATTGACTCTAATCAATATATTTTTCAGTATTGCATCAAAGATAAGCACAACAAGATCATGGTATTTTCCATTCATAAATATAATTGGGCAAAACTGAACATAGGCTGTATTAATAGGAAGACAGACATTTGTGAACACACACATGCCAGTAGTGACAAGTGACAGCAGCAATAACCATGTTGTATGTTTTTTTTTTTTCATTTTTTATTTTTTAATTTTTTTTAGCATGGATTTTTATACATTTCTTGGGTACAACAGGGTTAATCACACATTTTTGTTGGGTACAAGCTAGTATAGGTAAAGACATCCATGCACACATTTCTCATTAACCCTTCCCCAATTTCCACCCCCCTCCCTCCTACTCCCTCCTTCTCCAGGTCAGTTTAGTGATTGACTTTTATGTGATCTTGTAAGTACATCATGTTCATTAGGGTGTCCCCCCTCCCCCCATTACCTTCCATTAAGTCAAATTTTTTGTTCACCTAAGAATTCTCCTTCATCTGGAGTCCCTCTTATGTCCCATTTTCTCCCTAGCTTCCACATATTAGGGAGAGCATTTGATTTTTAACTTTTAGTGACTGACTAATCTCACTTAAAATAATGTTTTCCAGTTCCCTCCATTTCCTTGCAAATAACATGATTTTGTTCTTCTTTATGGCTGAGTAAAATTCCATTGTGTACATATCCCATAGTTTTGTAATCCATTCATCTGTTGTTGGACATCTTGGCTGGTTCCATAGTTTGGCAATTGTAAACTGTGCAGCTATAAACATAGATACACATGCGTTGGTCTGA
>PVLC010050733.1:0-10025 GCA_004027655.1 Graphiurus murinus
TATATGGATGTAAGAAATCCTACAATAAAACCCACTATTCACATAATTAATATGCATTAAAACTTTAAAAAATTATACACATGCATGTATATATAAACTGAAGAAGATCATTGAACATAGAGACTCATAAAATTCCTTTTCTGAGAGTTTAGGTGGAAGGATGCAGTGAACATGGTCCTGTTTTGTTTTGCATATTTTTTAAAAATAGCAGGAAAAGCAATGAAAACTCTGATTAAGTAGAAAATAATAGATTTGAAGAAAGTGGAGAGGGATTAGTATGCACAGATTCTCCAGTAGCATGCTGGGAAACTCAGTAGCAATTCTAGTCACAGGTAAAGGATTCTGCAAATAATGAATGTTAAATCTTACAATGTACTTTCATAAACTGTGGAAGATTCAATATTTTTCCCATCTTTGACTCATTATGAGGTTCACAAGAAAACACTTATTAAGATATCACATGTTTTAAGAGTCCCCACAGACTTTTTTATACATGCTAAATTCTATATTTGGCACATAACATTTAATCATTCATTCAATGAAAATTTTGAAAATATATATTGAGATCAGTTGTTGTATTAAGTAAAATTAAAAATGCTTCACGTATTTGTGTATTACGATTTTGTTTTGTTTGTTTGTTCATTTTGTTTGGGTGCTGGGATTGAAACCAGGGGCATTCTACCTCCAACCTATATTCTGAGCATTTTTTTAAAATAGGGTTTTGATAAGTTGACCAGGGCTTGGCTAAGTTGCTGAAGCTGGACTCCAACCTGAAATCCTCCTATCTCAGCTTCCCAAGTACTGGGATTATAGGCATGTGCCATCATGCCTGGCTTTGTGTATTATAATTGATGTGAACAATAACTGACTCCACCAGCTCAGGGAAAAAAAGGAGGGTTTTGACACATCATTACATATTCTGGAAGAAATTATTAATTTTTTCACAGTCTAGTTAAGCCTCTATTTAAACAAATTTTTCTGAATGTGTCCTTCCAAAATTCCCATTTGGGAACTTAATTGCCAATGAGATCATATTAGGAGATAGGCCCTTATGAGGTTATCAAGGTATGAAGGCAGAGTCATCATCAATGCATTATAAAATATATACAATGGAGCTCTTTGGCACTTCTGCTATGTGAGGGGGCAACAATAATGTGTCATCTACAAAGCCCTGAAGCCCTCACCAGACACTTGTTGAAACCTGGACCTTGAACTTCCCAGCATCCAGAACTGTGAGCACTAAAGTCCTCTTTCCTATAGATTATCCCATCTATGGTAATTTGTTAGAGCAGTCCACATAGACTAAGATAATATCTCTATCATTTTCAGAATATAATGGGGACATGATTACAATATTCCTAATATGTGTACATTAAATATACTAGTGGATTTCATAAGGCAATCTTCGTGCCACTCCTCAAGCCAGCATCAGATGATGTCCTGTCATTCATATTTTGCACAAGTGACAGCACGTGGAAGCTAAAGCCCACAAAGCCAGCAGATGGTTGTCACCATCTAATTTGACCTAAAGATAAGATTTCTAAAATTTAGTAGACATAAAAATTAAATAAAGTGATTATGAACAGTGATATGTCTAAGGCTTTGATTTTAGAAACTGAATTGGTAAGAGTGGAATTTGTAATTTTATTATTTCTTAAACGACTGATATCAAGTGTTCCTGTTAATGTTTGATAAACACTGATATGCAGGAATGAAATAACTATGCATCTTTATTTCTCAGGTGTCCGCTTTTGAGAAAAAGTATCCACTAAAGACCTTGAAATTATCTTTGATAGCCACAAACAGAAGCTCAAAGGTCCTGTTTTGTTGATTAGGAGTAAATGTGAATATTTTAAAATTAAATAGAGGTTGGACCTGATGCTTTTTAGACATTTTAAGAGCTAGCAAGGACATATGCCTGAATAGTAATGCTACACAAATGATTTCAAGTCAAGACTTTCCTTAGAAACATATTTGCTCTTCATCAATTTGCAAATTCATGAGCAATCAAGGTACAATGATTCTCTGCTATAAAATCTGGCACAATAGTTTGGGCCTTTAAAAGTTTAAGAATTTTTTATGCTAATTACTTGATACAGCCACAAAGTAAAAAACAGAACAGAGGAGAGAGAAAGCAAAAGAGACAAAAATATACAATAGACTCCACATAACTGTAGCAACCACAATTAATGTGTGTATGTGTGTGTGTGCCTGTGTATGCATATCCATACTTTTCCATTTTAAGTAAATCAATTGAGCTGATATATTGTAATTTTTATTAAAGATCAATAAACTTTTGAAGGACTATGTTTACAATTCTAATTGCATAAGATTTTACCATAAACTTCTGTTCATACAAATATTTAAATGACGGCTTATGTTCTAGTCAACATTCTCACTGCTATAACCTAGTAAATCTGGCCACACAACTTAGAGAAAGGAAGATTCATTTGCTCATGGTTTCCTTGGAAATTTTGGGTTCAGTCCATGTGAGGTTGGGGACTGTGGATCCCAGGGCATGTTGGCTAGAAGAAGAGAAAGGGAGAACACAAGACTTTGCTTCTCACATCAAGAAAGTGTAAGAGAGAGGGCAAGGGGAGGGGGAATATATAATCCCCAAGGCAACACTCCCAGGAACCCCTCCTTAGCTCCTTAGCAACCAAGCCCTGCTTCCAATATTGCTACCTTGTTTCTAAGAGAGCTAGGGGAACATTCCAAACTCAAATCACTACACTTCACCCATGGATCCCTAGAACTCACTGTCACTTCACAATAAGACATGCATTTAGTCCATCTCCAATTATTCCCACAGTCTTAACAGTTCCAGCATCACTCAAACATCCCAAAGTCCAAAGTCTCCTCTGAGACCCAAAGTGAACTCTTTGCTGTGAGCCCCTATAAAAGCAAATAAAAAGCAAATTACATGCATCCAGTGTACAATGGCAAAGAGTAAACATTTGCATTTCAAAAGAAGGGAATAGGACCATAGGAAGAAGGAATGGGACCAAAACAATATGGAGATCCAACAGGGCAAGCATTTACTCCTGCTGCTCCATTTCTGGCATTAGGTGCACATGGCAGTGAGATGAAATCTCCAAGGGTTCACGAAACCCCCAACCCCGTGTGTTGGTTGATTGCAATGGGCAGTCTACTGCCTCTTCCCACCTGGCTCCATGACTCACTGCTTACAGCCTTTCCTCACAGTTGTTCCATGTTTCTGGTATTTCTAAATAACAGGGGGGTTTCTTGCAACCATGGCTTCACCCTCACGGCTTCACAAAGTGCCCCATTTGGATCTGCTTGCAGGGATTCTGACCCTGCCACACACTGCCTAGCTTTCTAGGCCTTCCTTTGAAAGCTTGGTGGAGACCTCTGTGAGGCCTATTTCAAGCAAAGCCAGCATTATGTGAGCACTTCAATAGACCACCAGCAAGAAAGGTAGTCACACCCTTTTCAATCAACACTGCTTCCACCTTGACCAAGGCAGAGCCCATCCCTGCCATGGCAGTGGTGTGCTTGCCTTCATCAAGGCCACAGGGAAGGAATCTGCAAATTGCTGCCCTTATTTCACTGGTTCTGCACTTGGACTTGAACTGCTTCACCCATACTTCTTTCTTTGTTCCTATGCAAAACATTCAACTTCCCTTCAGCCATCTTATTTTTTTGTACAGAACCAACTCTCTAAGCCCCAGCTTTACGCATGCATTCCGAGCCAAACTGAACATCGATAAAGTCTCTCTGCTTTACTTGCTGCTCCTAAAATTTGGTGTATAATTTTGCTGAATGCGGACATCAATATCCACAATATAGCTTGGATATTTTGCTGTTTTGAAATTTGCCAGTTTAATCAGTTCATCATCTTTAAATTTGGCCTACACAAAGTTTCAGGACACAGGAAAAAGTGTTGATAAGTTCTTTGGCAGAACGTAACATGTGTAGCCCCTACTCCATTTTTGTATGGAGTCCTCTTTGCCCTCCAGAATCTCCTGATCACAATCTCTACCATACCCCTTTCTAGCCACATTCTGGCCCTTCCAATTTCCTCTCACAAAACAATGTCAAAGACTCACAATCCACATGGTCAGACTTAGATGTAATTGTGACCCGACTCCTTTGATACCAGTTTCAGTCTTAGTCAATATTCTCATTGCTGAATCCCAGTAAACCTGACCACACAACTAAGAGGAAGGAAGACTTCTTTGCTCACCATTTCCTCGGAAATTCTGGGTTCAGTCCATGTGAGGCTGGGGACTGTGGATTTCAGGGCATGGAGGTTTGGGAAGCAGAGAAAGAGAAAACACAGGCTTTGCATGAAGGCCAGAGGCAAGAAAGGGATGGGGGGGCGGGGACCAATATAATCAATATATAATCCCCAAGGCCACACCCCAAGGGACCCTTCCTTAGCAACCATGCCTCCAACATTACTACGTGTTTCTGTGAAGACTAGAGGGACATTCTAAATCCAAACCACTATAGTTTAAAAAGAATGACAAAAGCATAAAAATACAAGCAGCTTTCTATTTTTTACTGCTTTGAGGGAAAATACACTTTTAACATCAATATTCTTAAAATTATCAAGTCATAAAGGTTCAAGTTTTTTAAAAATGACCTCTATGATTTGTTATGTGGTCTCTTAGGAGATTTCTGTTATTGACCCTGAACTCCTGGGAGTCTTAGGGTGTTTATAGACATCGTTTTCTGCCTGGTCTCTGTTGATTCCAAACAACTTAGCTATAGGTGGTCCCTTAGGGTCAAAGACTAGGGAAAGATCAATAAAAACTGACAACACTCTTATGTTGTTTTCACAGAGAATTCACAAGGTGAATGAAAATAAAATGTGAATCTCAACTGTGGACTTCTGTGTCTGTATTCACAGCACCAAAGAAACATTATTTAATGCTTATAATAAGAAAACATACAGGGAACCACTTTAAAAAAATTAACTGTAGTGAAGTATAATTGATATAGAAAATAATATCTGTACATATTTAATGTATAATTTGATGGGTTTGGACACATACATACACCTGTGATAACATCATCATAATCATGGTAATAAAAATATTCATCACCCTCAAAAGTTTTTTGTGTCCGTGTGTGTGTGTATGTGTGTGTGTGTGTGTGTGTGTGTGTGTGTGTGTGTGTAAAACACTTTTAACATGAGAACTACTTTCAACAAAATTTTAGGTGCACAGTACCATTGACTATATACCCTATTTTATATGGTAGATATCTAGAATTATTCACCTTATGTAACTGAAACTTTATGCCCATTGACCAATGATGCTCCACTCCATTTATTTCTCCCCCTTTTGCCTGGCAACCACCACTCTAGTGTCTGTTTTTATATGTGAGTATTTTAGAAACATCATATGAGTGAAATTGTGCAACATTTGTCCATGAGGGTCCTATTTCACTTATCATGTCCTCTAGGATCAACCATGTTATCACAAACAATAGAATTTCATACCTTTTAAAAACTGAATTATATTGCATTGTAATGTATTTATCGCATTTTTAATTCCTTTATCTGTCAATGGAATTTTGGGTTGTTTTCATTTCTTAGATACTGTGAATAATTCTGCAATGTCAGGAGAATGCACATGCTCTCTTTGAGACACTAATTTTAAGTCTTTCAGATTTGCAACCAGAAGTAGAATTGCTGGATTATAGGATCATTCTATTTTTAATTTTTTGAGAAACCTCTGTTTTCTGTAATGGGTAAGACACTTGAAATTCCCACCAATAGGGTTAAAGTGTTACAATTTCTCAGAATTTTTGCAAGCAATATATTTTGGGTTTTGTTTGGTTGATTTTGTCTCTTTTTTTATATAATAACTGGTGCATTGTAATCATACATCTCTGTTAGGCACAAGCTGAAAAAGGCATATATGCACACATTTCTCATTTAACCCCTTTCCCAATTCCCACCCCACTCCCTCGCCCTCCCTCTTTTTCAAGTTCAGTTTAGTGATTGACCTTGATATATTTGTGAAAATACATCATGTGCATTAGGGTGACCCCCCTCTCGACCCCGTCCATCCCCCTCTGTTAAGTCAACTTCTTTGCTTATTGAGGATTTCTCCTTTTTCACCTGGAGACCCTCGTATGCCCCATCTTCTCCCTAGCATGCGCATATGAGGGAGAACATATGCTTTTTTACTCTTTGTGACTGACTAATCTCACTTAACATAATGTTTTCTAGTTGCATCCATTTCCCTGCAAATAACATGATTCTGTTCTTCATTATGGCTGAGTAATATTCCATTGTGTACATATCCCAAAGCTTGGGAATCCATTCATCTGTCGATGGACATCTTGGCTGTTTCCATAGCTTGGAAACTGAATTGTGCAGCTATAAGTATAGATACACATGGGTCGGTCTGATAGTTTGGTTTCCATTCTTTTGGGTAGATACCCAGAAGTGGTATTGCTGGATCATATGGTAGGTTCCTCCATACTGTTTTCCAAAGTGGTTGCACTAATTTGCAATCCCACTAACAATGTATTAGGGTTCCCACTTCTCCATACCCTCGCCAGCAGTTGTTGTTGTTCATGTTTTTTTATGATTTCCATTCTGATTGAAGTTAGGTGAAATCTCAAGGTAGTTTTGATTTGCATCTATCTGATTGCTCATGATGTAGAGCATTTCCTCATACATTTATTGGCCATTTGTATTTCTTCTTTTGTGAAGTGTCTATTTAGATCCTTTGCCCATTTTTAGATTGGGTTATTTGTTTTCTTAGCTGTGATTTTCTTGAGTTCTCTGTATATGCTAGATGTTAGATCTCTATCAGAAGAGTAGCTGGCAAAAAAATTTCTCCCACTCTGTGGGCTCTCTGTTGAGGTCCTTGATAGTTTCCTTTGCTGCACAGAAACTCTTCAGTTCAATGCAATCCCATGTGTTGATCTTCCTTTGAGTTGCTTGTGCTTTTGGGGTCTTGTTGAGAAAGGTTTTACCTGTGCCTATGTGTTGAAGTGTTGGGCCTATGCCCTCTTCAAGTAGCTGCAAGGTCTCTGGCCTGACTTCCAGGTATTTGATCCACCTTGAGTAGACTCTTGTGGAGGGTGAGAAAGTGGTGTTTATTTCCATTTTCCTGCATATGGTTAGCCAGTTTTGCCAACACTATTTGTTAAAGAGGCTATCTTTTTTCCAGTGTATATTTTTGGTTCCTTTGTCAAAAATCAATTGACTGTAAGCATGTGGGTTTGTTTGTGAGTCCTCTATTCTGCTCCATTGGTCTATGTGTCTGGTTTTGTCCCAATACCATGCTGTTTTTATTACTGTGGCTTTGTAGTAGAGTTTGAAGTCAGGTATTGTGATACCTTCCGCATGGTTCTTGTTGCTAAGGACTACTTTAGCTATCCTGGGCTTTTTGTTGTGCCAAATGAATTTAAGGACTGATTTTTCTATGTCTGTGAGCAGTGACCTTGGCAATTTCATGGGTATTGCATTGAATCTGTAGATCATTTTGGGGAGATGGCCATTTTGATGATATTTATTCTGCCTATCCAAGAGCATGGAAGATCTTTCCATCTTCTAAGGTCCTCATCAATTTCTTTTTTCAACTTTTTATAGTTTTCCTTATAGAAGTCTTTTATCTCTTTGGTTAGGTTTACCCCTAAGTATTTTATTTTTCAGGCTGCTATTGTGAGTGGAATTGTTTTCTGAATTTCTTATTCAGTGGATTTATCATTGGCATACAGGAAAGCTTCTGATTTTTTAAGATTGATTTTGTATCCAGACACTTTGCTGAATTTGTTGATCAATTCTATAAGTTTTTGTGTTGACTTTTTTGGGTCTTCTAAGTATAATATCATGTCATTTGCAAAAAGGGATAGTTTTAGTTCTTCTTTCCCTATTTTTACTCCTTTGATTTCCTTTTCTTGCCTTATTGCTCTGGCTAGAGTCTCAAGTACAGAAGAATTGATAATGGACATCCTTGTCTTGTTCCTGTTTTTCGTGGGAACTCTTGCAGTTTTTCTCCATTTAATATGATGTGGACTCTAGGCCTATTGTATATTGCCTCTATGATTTTGAGGTATGTTCCTTCTATTCCGATTCTCTGTAGTGCTTTTAGCATGAATGGGTGTTGGATCTTGTCAAATGCTTTTTCAGCATCAATTGAGATGATCATGTGATTTTTGTCTTTGATTCTGTTTATGTGGTGAATTACATGGATTGTTTTCAGTATGTTGAACCAGCCTTGCATCCCTGGGATGAACCCAACTTGGTCATGGTGTATAATTTTCTCGATGTGGTTTTGAATGCACATTGCTAGTATTTTGTTTAGCACTTTTGCATCTAAGTTAATCAATAATATAGGCCTATAGTTTTCTTTTCTTGAGCTATCTTTATTTAGCTTTGGTATTAATATGATGTTGGCTTCATAGAATGTGTTTGGGAGGGTCCTGTTTCTTTCTATATCATGGAATAGTTTGAGGAATATTAGGATTAGCTATTCTATAATGTTTTATACAATTCACTTGGAAAACCATCTGGCCCTGGAGTTTTGTTTGATGGTAAACTCTTTATTGCTGTTTCTATTTCTTTGATTGCTATTGGTCGGTTTAAGTGTGAAGTGATACCTCATGATTTTAATCTGCATTTCCCTGAATATTAGTGATAGTGGTAACCTTTTATTGTATACCTGATGAAGATTTCTGTGTCCTCTTTTAAGAAATGTCTCCTCAAGCCCTTTGCCTATTTTCTAATTGCCTTGTTTTTTCTTTGTTTACTACTGGGTAGCAGAGGTTTCTTATATATTTTTGAGATTTACCCCTTATGCATGTTTTCCAAATATTCTCTTCTGTTCCACAGATTGCTTTTTCACTCTCCTGACTCTTTCCAATGCTGTACAGAAGCTTTTAGGTCTTCTGTACCCTCAGCTCTCTATTATTGGTTTTGTTCCCTGTGTTTTGGGGTCATATCCCCAAAAATGTTGCTAAGACAAATGTCAGTAAGTTTTTCCTTTATGTTTTCATATAGAATTTATATTGTTTTAGGTCTGATGTTTAAATCTTCAACATATTCTTTGTTGATTTTTGCATAGTATCAGATAATAGTCAAATTTCAGTCTTTTGCATATGGTTATCTGTTTTTCCAACAGCATTTTATAAAGAGTCTATCCTTACCCATACTGGATATTGTTGATACTTCCGTCAAAGATCAGTTGACCCTATAAGTTTGGGTTTCTTTGTGATCTCTCTATGATGTTCCATTGTTTGACATGTCTATGTTTATGCTACTACCAAACTCCTTTAACTATTATGCTTTGTAATATAGTTTAGACTCAAGTGTGATGCCTCTAGTTTTATTCTTCTTTCTAAAGATTTTTTTGTCTATTCTGCATTTTCTGTGGTTTCTTATAAATTTTAGAATTTTTTATATTTTTATAAAAAAATGCCATTGGGATTTGATGTGGAGAGCATTGATTCTGTAGGTCTCTTTGTGTAGTATGAATAAGTTAAGAATATTATGTCTTCCAATTCATCAGTACCAGCTGTCTTTCCATTTATGTGTCTCTTACTTAATTTTGTTTATTTTTATTGGTGCATTGTAGTCTTACATCGTAATGCCGTTCCCAGTGATAGTGACATATAAACACACAGCACCTGGTGACCTTAATTTCTTTTAAAACTTTTTTACTTCTTTCAACTTAAGTATGATGCTATTGTACATAGGACTATTTTTTAATTTGTTAGCACATAAATGACCAACTAATTTTTGTATGTTGATTTTGAGTTCTGCAATTTAACTGATTTGTTTTTAAGAAAAATTAAAATTCAAAATTGTTAAAATAAAAATTCAAAATTGTTTGAATTTTAAGAAATTGCCCTATATGAAAACATGTCATCTATAAGCAGACAATTTTGTACTTCCTTTCCAATTCGCAGACTGTTTATTTCTGTTTTTTTGTTTTATTTGTTTGTTTATCCTAATGCTCTGGCTCAGGCTTCTGAATAGAAGTTGCAAGGGTGGGCATCCTGGTCTTATTCTTTTTTTTTTTTTTTTTTTTTTTTTT
>PVLC010050734.1:0-10022 GCA_004027655.1 Graphiurus murinus
GCCACCAGGCCTGCCCTGAGTTGCAAAGTCATGCCTCACGCATTTAGTAGCCAGGAGCAGAAACTCCGAGAATCTTTGCCCTTTCCCACTCTGCCCTCCTGCAATCTCCTACCCTGGCCACCAGCCCTACACCTTCCTCTCGGTTACCTTCCAAAGGAACATCCCAAGTCTGAGCTTTCTGAACTCAGTTATAAACTTTGAAAGCTCTACATCTATGCCATCTAATTCTGGATCAATAAATATTGGATGAGGACATAAACCCCTGGGGAAATTCATGCAGCTGTAATAACAACAGCCGTGCTATGATTAAAGATTCATAAGTAAGGGGGGAAAATCCATTCGCTGTTCTCAAAAAGAGTTCTTGATAGTCACTAAAACTTTCTGTGGAATCAGCAGAGCTGAGTGTCAAATTCTATTGGAAGGCCAAAAACACACGGATTGTTTCGGCCTAACCTGATGCCTCAGCCTTAGCATAAGTAATGCCATGTGGCTACCCTCGGTGACCCAGCTAGTCCCGCATAACTGCTTGTTTGGCTTCTGTCATTTCTGCCTGACCCACACCTGCAGGAACAGCCCATTAGGAGTTTTCCATCCTTGTCACAACCCGGATGTATATAATAGAAGATCCATCTTTGTCACAACCAGGATGTGTGTGTATAATAGAAGGGGTTGACGTGGTTTGTTGAGTTTATGCTTCTGAACATTACACTTGGCTACCACCCCTGCTGTGAGAACCTCAACTTTTCCCCCTGAGCTTACGGTTTGTCTGTATAAAAGTAGCCCAAAACGGCCATTCGGCACTGCACTCGGGTTCAGCGCCCAGCGTAGTCCTGGCCGGTGAATGAAGACTTTCTTTTGGCTGTATATTGGGTATGAGTGGTCTTCCCCAGCAGTCCTGCCTTGTTGGTCTTTGATGACATAGACCAACTGTGTGTGTGTGTGTGTGTGTGTGTGTGTGTGTGTGTGTGTGTGTAACACCTGAGATTGAACCCAGGGGCATTCCACCTTTGATCTACAACCCAGCACTTTTTATTTTGAAACAGGATCTCACTAAATTGCTGAGGGCCTAAATTGCTGAGGATGTCCTTGAAACTGTAATCCTCCTATCTCTGCCTCCCAAGTACCAGGATTACAGGCATGTGCCACCATGCCCAAGACATAGACCAACTTTTACCACCAGGTAGCCTGCCCCTTCTCAATCTTACAATTTTCATAAATTGCAAGTGGAATATTCTAGGAGAAAGAATAAGGCAGATCATGCAAGAGTGGTATACTTTCTGCGTCTCTCTTTCCCTGGTCTAACTGTCCCCTGAAGCGGCCCTTCGTGCAATCTCCTGCAGTCTATTTACAACTAGCACAAAGTTACTGGCTCACTGTTCCACGTGTTATGTTGTATTTGGTGCTGGGGCATTGAACCCAGGGGCATTCTACCTCCGAACTATAGCCCAATTTAGCTTTGTTTTGGAAACAGGGTGTCTCTAGGTTGCTGAGTCTCTCTACATTGCTGATGCTGTCCTCGAACCTGCGATCCGCCTAGCTCAGCCTCCCAAGTACTGGGATTGCAGGCGTGCACCACCATGCCTGGCTATGGTTCCCTGTTTTCAAACCATGTGTTGTCTAACATCCCTGCTCTTTTCCTCTTGGGTGCTTATCTAGGCTCCTCAGTGCAAGGGAGTGAAAGGGAACACAGCGTTCCACTAACTGACCCAAGAACATGTGTTCCAGGAGTGTAAATTTCCTAACATGCTAAATTTCAGAAACTCAGAGCACTCAACTGGGTTCAAAGAAAGGTGAAAATGAACATTTATTTTTAAATGCAGTAATTAAACATTTAATCTCAAATCTTTTTCATATACATTTTATTTATGTATTTAACTTTATTTATTCATTTGTTTGTTTGTTTATTTATTTATTTATTTATTTTGGTGCTGGGGATTGAAGTCAGAGATGTTCTGCCATAGAGCTATACCCCTTGGCCCCTTTTTATTTATTTATTGTTTTTACTTTGAAACAGAGTGTCAATAGGTTACTAAGGCCGGTCTTGAATCGGTGATCCTCCTGTCTCAGGCATGCGCCACCACGGCTGGCTCTTACTTTCCAAAATATGTTGAAAATGTTTTTAAAAATGGTTTCAAAGGAAGTCTCAGAGAAACGAATATTCCACAGAGCCAGGTGTAGTAAGTGTGGTCTTTACATCTCAGCCGTCCATGGCAGAGCTGAGACTCAAATCCAAGACCTCTGCTTTTAAGACTGGCAAAGCTGTCCAACAATCAAGACCGCCTTTACCCCAACAGAAATCACAGACTGCATTTGTAACCGCTGCCTTTGCATCTCAGCACTGGAAGCAATGCAGAAGGGTGAGTTCCGAGAGGCAAACAGTGGGCAGTCCATTAATGCTTGTTCCTTGCTGGGGTCAAGTGCAGGACCCTGGAGGAGACCCTCTCTGAGGCAGAGAAGGGGCAGTGTGTTGGAAAGAAGCAAAGAGGGAGCCATTGAGATGCGCAGGCTGCAGGAGAAGCTGCCTGGATGGGACCGATCCACAGAACGAACTCAGAAATCCTCACTGCTTTGAAAAGACTGCAGTACGGAGCAGGGTTTGGCCTCTGCTGATGTTCTGTCTCTTCTGCTGAAACGCTCTTCTCAAGCTCTATGTGTTCACCATTCAACTCGAGATTGCTTTTCTTCTGTGTGCAGCCTTTCTGAGCAAATGGTGCCCCGTCTACACAGTTGGGGTTCTCTGGGAGTCCTCACTGTTCTCTCTGATGGAGAAAACCCCATCCCGTCCTTTGACACCGGGCACAAAGAACAGTCGTTTTATGGATCTCCATTTATTCTCCGAGTGGCAGGGAACTCTCCATCGTCTGGAGTTGCTCCAGACGATGCTTGCTCCTGGAGCTCCGGTGTACCAAGAGCAGCACTCTTCCAGCAAACTCAGTGTGCTGAGAATGAACTCAGCACTCAGCACGCTGCTTTTAAGACAGCAGCACCCTCCCGTGCGGAGTCTCCCACTAAACTGCTTTCTTCTTACCCCTCATCAAATTACTTAGCAAATCTCTGTAATCCACGGATTCATCTCCATTTGGTGCCAACCCAATCTTGTTTTCATTACTGCATCAGCCTTCCACCCATCTCATCAGATTTCAGCCTGGACAGCCGAGAGTCCACGTTTAGGACGGTGCATGAATCAGGAGCCTGAACTGGGCCACACAATTCCCCAGCTCCAGATATTTCCTGAGGCTCACCACGTGTGGTGGGCATGCGTGTCCCTGTCACTCTGATCTCCGTGATAATGTCAGACTACAATGCACCAGTAACTTGTATATACAACATTTTATGAACCGTCCTTTGCAGGTTCCTTACGAACTTTCCCCTTGCTTTCCCCCACTGTACCCTCTAGCAGGCTACCCAGGAACACCCAGGAGTACCATTTTCACCTTTTTTTGAACTCAATTGAGTGCTCCGAGTTTCTGAAATTTAGTGTGTTAAGAAATTTACACTTGTGAGCCAGGCGTGGTGGTGCATGCTTGTAATCCCAGCATTAGGGAGGCTGAGACCAGAGGATCCGGGTTTGCGGCCAGCCTCAGCTACTTAGTGAGGCACTCCGAAACTTAGTGAGATCCTGTTTCAAAATAAAGAATAAAAATGGGGCTGGGGGTATAGCTCGGAGGTAGAATGCCCCTGAGTTCAATCCCCAGTACCACACACACACACAAAAAAAAGAAATTTGCACTTGTGGAACACATGTTCTTGGGACGGTTAGTAGAAAACTGGATCCCGTTCACTCCCTTACACTGAGGCGCCAAGCTCTTTGGTGCACCTGCAGGGCTGCTGTCCTGTGACTTGACAATCCAGTGCCTCTCTTCTACTTTCCGGCGACTTCCTCTGAGTTCACCAACGCATGGCTTAGCCACGGGCACCCACATCCCTGGGCCTGGATTCGCTGCCTCATGCATCCTTTAGCACCTGTGAGTTCTTCCTCTCTCTGCTTTTATTTCGTGTTCATTTCTCTGAGTCACATCCCAGACTGTGGTCCCGGGGGGGCAAGAAATTAAGTCTTTCTTCTTGTATCCTTGATGCTTAAATGACTGTTTTCCCACATGGGCACTGGATAAATATTAATTGAAGAAATGAATCACAGTTTTAGCCAGACACATCAAAACCAAATGAAAGTGCTATTTTTTTTTCCTGTTTCTGTCTCCCCGAGAGGAAGCCATCCACATAATTGCATATTGTTATATCATTTTGAGTTACAGCTACATCAAAACACGTTGGGAGCATCCTTTCCCTCTCCCATCTTGTATCAATCCTTGAATTTATTTCTTCATTTCTTTCTCTTTCTACAGGACTCTCCCTGAGTTGTGCCGTTCAGCTACTAAGAAGTCTAAAATATTTCTCATGGTATTGCTGTGCTCCTTTTTAATCTCACTGATATGTCTGTCTGTCTGTGTCTGTCTGTCTGTGCATCTCTTTCTCCACCCCCACCTCCTTTTTTACTGATATGTGGCCTTGCAGAAGACCACAAAATCATCCCAGAATAATATAACATGCTGGAGTTATTTTTCACTGACTGATGTAAAAAAAAATAATAATAGTAGCCCAGACTGATTCTATTTCTCAAGGCTTAAGTCTATGGACAGCTTTATTTACTTACTGGTGATTATCTTGACAGGAATTTCTGCTATTAATTAGATATCATTCACATAGAATAAAATTCCACTACAGACGGCACTTTCACAAGCAGTCCTAATGTTGTGTACATGGAAATACAAATGAAAGCAATTTGTGTTAACCCAGCACAACAAATAACTAGAGGTTGGATCAGAAATTGGATGCCAACAGCTGAAGTGAGAAAGTAACGCTAATTTCAATCTTTACGGGTTTGGGTTTTTTTTTTTTGGTGGGAGGAGGGGTGGTACTAGAGATTGAACTTGGGGGCATTCTACCTCTAAGCTACAACCCCAGCCCTTTTTATTCCTTTTTTTTTTTTATTGAAACAGGGTCTCAGTAAGTTGCTGAGGGTTTCTCTAAGTTGCTAAGACTGGCCTGAACCTGCAATCCTCCTATCTCAGCATCTCAAGTACTGGTGTTATAGGCATGCGCCACCATGCCCAGCTCAATTCTTATGTCTTAAAGAAGTGAAGGATGGCTCCTTCCCAACTACATTTCTTAGAATAATGACATGAATTCTGATTTTCCAGCCTTGATAAATGCTAAAACTCAAATGACTTTTTTTTTTTTTTTTTTTTGCTGTAATTCATTCCAGAGATTGAATAACCATAAACAATTTTCCCTGAGGAGAAGCCCAGGTCTTTAGTAGCCTCAAGTAGCTTTGTATTCGGAGGAGATAATACGAGGATGAGAAAGCAATCGCTTGAACAAGGAGAGTGTATTTGCTCAGATGGGAAGTCAGGAAGCCAAGCACAGCGGTACACGCCTGTCATCCCAGCTCCTTGGGAGCTGAGGGAAGAGGATGGCAAGTTCGAGGCCAGCCTGGGCAACTTACTGAGACCCTGTCTCAAAATAAATAAAGAGGCTGGGGGTATAGTTCAGTGAAAGAGCACCTTTGGGTTCAATGTCCAGACCCTCCCACACACATACACCAGGAGCCAGAACTGGTAAAGGGCATGCTGATGTCTCCAGGGACCACTGCATTCTTTCTATCTATCTATCTATCTATCTATCTATCTATCTATCTATCTATCTTTCTGTATTTCCTCCATCTTTTGCATCTTATTCTTTGTCCACTGCGATTCTGAGCTCATGGTCACAAGAGCTGGCGCTCAGCCGGGTATCCCTGTTTATGGAAAGAGAAAAGACAAGACATGAACGGGTATCGGTGAGCCAGGTGTGATGGCGCACGCCCGTAATCCCAGGACTTGGGAGGCTGAGACAGGAGGATCACAGGTTTGAGGTCAGCGTCGGCAACTTAGCCAGTTCCTCAGCAACTTAGGGAGACCCTGTTTCAAAGACAAAAAATAAAAAGGGCTGGGGGTGTAGCTCAGAGGGAGAATGCCCCTGGGTTCAATCCCCAGGACCAAAAAATAAATAAGTAAGTAAAAAGGCAGTGAGCTCTCTTCTTCTCAGGAGAGAAAAAGCTTTCCAGGGTACAGCAGGGAGATGGTGACCGAAACACCCCGGCCTCACTTTGGAAGACTAGGTAAAGAATCTGCACGCTTACCAAAAAGTAGGGACCTGCATTTCCCTTCTCCTTAGCAAGGCAGCCAGTTCCACGGATAGCCCCCCCATTTCACACCCATCCCAGTGAGAAAGCCGGGCTCCCGCAGGCGGGCAGGGGGGCGGGCGGGAGCAGCAGATGCTTCCCCCGTTAACATTTTCCCAGTAGAAGGCCTATTAACCTTTCGTACCCAAACTTCAGAGAATGTTCGTGTTGATCAGCGGTGCAACATTTGTGATGTATTTTCGGCTCCCTGCTGGCATTTTCGCGCAGAGCTTTGATTTTTCAAGAACAGAACACTGATGTGGGGGGGAAGGCGAGTGCGCAGGTGCGAGGTCTCAGCTCCCTGCTACAATCCCCGTGACGCCCGTGGAAAAGGCCCCGTTTTTAATTCATGTGGACTCATGGCCCCTTTGCCATTCCCAATCAGCCCCGGGATTCTGGTGGCACGTGCGGTCGTGGAGAAGGGGTGACAGAGGCTGTTAGCTCACTTCTCCCCAGGCTCTGCCCCTCGGAGCAGTCTCCAGCTCCTCGGCACAGGCTTGGCAGCGACTGGCAAATTGCTGCAAGTGGAAAGGTTCTCAGGCGCCATGACAAGCGTGAAGGAACAAGAGCTGGGCAGGCCCGCCTTCAAAGAGGCTTGTGCACGCAGGCTATGATCTCGAGTGATCTTACTCAAAAGGAAAGGCAGCGCCCCCGCTGTGGCTGCAGAGACAACTCCTTAATGAGCTCCGATCTTAAAGGCTTGGAGAGAAAAACTAGGGGAAGGAGCTTGCAAAGGG
Source organism: Graphiurus murinus (assembly GCA_004027655.1). NCBI lineage: Eukaryota > Metazoa > Chordata > Mammalia > Rodentia > Gliridae > Graphiurus > Graphiurus murinus. Next base: position 6,958 of record PVLC010050734.1, read on the forward strand.
AGAGGCAGAGAGTCACCAGGAGCAGAGGCTGCAAGAGGGCACGCGGAGCGCAAGGGACCTTCTCGCGAGAAAGAGAACAGGATGAGACGACACGACGCGAAACGACTCTAGACGAGACAAGGGAAGAGCAGGAGTTGAGCTTGTTGGCACGCACCTGTGATCCTAGTACTTGAGAGGCTGAGACAGGAGGATCACAGGTTCAAGGCCAACCTCAGAAATTTAGCAAGACCTCATTTCAAAACAAAAAGGACTAGGGGTGCAGTTCAGAGGGAGAATGGCCCTGCATAATATATATATATATTTTAAAAGCCAGGAAGCTAGATACAGTGGTGCATGCCTGTAATCCCAGTCCTTGGGAGGCTGAGACAGGAGAGTGGCAGGTTTGAGGCCAGCCTCAGCACCTTAGCGAGATCCTGTTTCAGAATTTCAAAAAGGGCTGGTGGTGTCGCTGGAAGGTAGAATGCCCTGGGGTTCAATCCCCAGCACCAAAAAGAGGGAAGAGTTAGAATGCCATTGGTCTTGCACATGGCTTCCTCCTGGACCAGACTTCCGCCCTGGGGGAGGGGAAGGCTCCCAGCGACTCTGGATCACCAGAGCACATTCAAAGAGCAGACCTCCGAGTTGCTGGAGGGAGTGCTAACAGAATGAGCCCTCTTCCCAAGCCGTGGGTGCCACAGGACAGCTGCAGGAGCTGCAGAGAATGGAACGTGCACCTCCTCCTGGCGCCCTGACACAGTCGGGGCTCACCCCTGAGGACGGCTGCTTCCAAAGCTGCTCTCAAGAGTCTGCCTTCTGGCCTCATCTTCTCTGCTTGAATGTGGGCCAGAACCCACAACTCACTTTTAAGCAACAGAGTGTGACAACCTAAGAATGGGCTACTAGGCTGTGACTGATCTACAGAGACATCAAATACAGTTGTGGTTGCTCAGGGCTAAGAAGAAGACACGGGGGCATGGGGGGTGGGGGGGGATGGCTAACAGATAGGAGGCAAATATGTTTTACAACTGATTGTGGTTCACCGGGTGTGCTGGAGCACACTTGTCATCCCAGTACTTGGAAGGATCCCAGGTTCAAGGCCAGCCTAAGCAACTTAGTGAAACCCTCAGCAACCTAGTAAGACCCTGTTTCAAAACAAAAAATAAAAATAAAATAGGGCTGGGGGTGTAGCTCCAGTGCCATAAAAAATAATAATAATAATAATAATGTGGTGATGGTGGCACAAATCTGCAAATATGCTGATAACCACTGAATTGTAGACATTTAGCATATGAATTGTATGGTATGTAAGGTATAACTCAGTAAAGCTGCTATAAAATAAACCTCTCTCTCTCTCTCTCTCTCTCTCTCTCTCTCTCTCTCTCTCTCTCTCCTTTTCCCCTCCTTAGCCCACTCTGATGAAGCAAATTCTCAGGTGGTGAGCCGCATACTAGAGGAGCCTGCCTGGTGAGGAATGAAAGGCAATCTCAGCACAACTAGCAAGGAACCAAGGCGCTCACTCCAATCAGAACATGAATTCCATCACCACCTGTGGGCATGAGCTTGGAAGCAAATCTTTCCCCAACATGAAGATGACCACAGCCTTGTCTGACATCTTCTATTGAGATACCCTAAAGCAGATAGAGTGGAGATATTTGTTACACAGCAGTAGGGTAGCTAATATATCTCAAAAAAGTCCCTCTGTCCTCTCCTCCATCTTCTAGTCTTTACTGGATCACGTTTTAGCTTCCAAAAAAGACTGCCACAAAATGTTCCAAGGGAATGTTTTGAATTTTTTTTTTTCAGGCCAATTCTGCCTCCATATCTTGACTCTTGCCATTTTCCTGACCTGCAACATCCCCTCTCTCTTTCTTCAAAATGCATATGATGCTTCCACCTCCTTCAAGTTCGTGTGTGTGTGTGTGTGTGTGTGTGTGTGTGTGTGTGTGTGTGTGTATGCACATGCATGCACGGTACTGGATATTGAACCCAAGAACATTCTACCTCTGCATTACACCCCAGCCCTTTGTGTCTTTAATTTTGCAACAGGGTCTCACTAAGTTACTAAGCCTGACCTTAAACCTGCAATCCTCTTGCCTCAACCTCCCAAATACGGGATTATAGTCATGAGCCACCACATCTAGCTCTTGTATTTTTTTTTTTAATAGAAAATCCACCTTCCAAACCTACCCACTCTGGTCTCTAGTTTTTCTTGACAGAAGGTTTCTAGGGCACACATACACTCCTGAAGCATCAGTATCTTCTGTTATCATTTATGCAAGGTCATGCAGTTAAAAATATTTCTTTTAAATCATCTTTCAGGAAGAAAAAAGTGTTTTCTCTCAATACTCCTATTTCTACAGATTTGCACCAATTTTATGCAATGCTTTGGCTCCACTTTTACTGGCTCCTCTTGGTTATATGTTTTTGTATAGCTGAGGTCGTACTACTTTTGCCCTTTGCAGAGCAATATTACATTGCATTATATCGTTTTTATATATTAAAAACTTGCTATCTCAGTCAACATTCTCATTGCTATAATCTGAAGCAACTGACTACACCACTTAGAGGAAGGAAAACTTATTTGCTCAGAGTTTTTTGGAGATTTTGAGGTTCAGTCCATGTTAGGCTGGGTCTGCAGAGCTCGGGGCCTGTCAGTGGGAAGCAGAGAGAGGGAGAGGAGAGCAGGGGCTCTGCTCTCACATCATGGAGGCCAGAAGCAAGAGAGAACTAGCAAGCAAGGGGATTCAGAGACAAAAACACAGTCCTCACGGCCACAGCCCCATGGACCCACCTTCTCCAGACACACTCCACCTCTCCAGATGACCACCCAGTAAATCCACTACAATAGATTCATCCAATGATGAGACTACAACCCTCACGACTTAACTACATCAATGCTGAGCTCTTCAGGGGAAATTTTATATATGACCATAACACCTGCTCTTACTCAATTGCTATTACATTTCCAATTGTCTGCTACATGGTGATACTGTTCACTTTTAATTATCCACCATTTTTGCATATATTCTTAGTTCCTATAAATATCACTGATGTTCAGGCACTGTAGCTACTTTATCATGTATATT
>PVLC010050735.1:0-10134 GCA_004027655.1 Graphiurus murinus
CACGCTTTTCTGTATTTTCTAAATTCTTACTCTGTATGTGGCCTTCTTTTAAAAATATTTTTCTAAACAAGTAATACAGATTAAATATATTATTGCTTATCTGGTTATATATTTGAGTTTTTCCCATTAAAGTTTAAAAGAAGATTTAAAATTTATATTTGTCTTATCTATTGAATTTTCATAAGTGCTTAAAGTATTTATTTCATTTTATTTGAGCTAGCATTTTAAACATTTCTCTGTATTAGTTCTTTAGTTTCCGATTATATGAAACAAAGCTAAAACACAAAAATACATTAATCAAAAAATACATTAATCAAAAATAACTGTCTTACTGCATACTTACATAGTCCAAACTTGAGCCCAAAATAAGCCAATCTGAACTGTGGAATAAATATGGATTAAAACTTCCTTCTAAGTTTATTATTAATGTTTTGTTTTACTTGTGAAAATTTGTTTAACCTCAATAATTTATTATGATATAATTACTACTGTTTCCATAACTATTTTAAACTCTACATAAGAATTTTGCATGCTATTAAACATATTACTTCCACTATAAACTCATATTTTGTGAAGGTGGGCAGAAGAAATATATAGCTTACTAAGTGTATTTGTATTTGTCTTTGATAGTTTGCCATATATAAACCTGAAATAGAAGAAGGCCAAAGCAATTGATTTAATACACTATTGTCTCTTAAGGATTTTCTTCTTTTAATAGAGCCTATTTGGATTTTACCACATAACTATCTTTTTTCTTTATTTGGAGTTACAATATAAACCAATTAATCTTCATTTGGGATTTCAACTAAAGAGGAAGTGACTTAAGTGTTTGTAGGCACATTTAAATAATATCCGAAATTTGTAGACAAAATTTAATTTATAACCAAAATGTAATCAGTGATGTTGGTGGTGATTACAGTCCACCAAAACATTGCCTTCATATGACTGCAGCGGCCTTAGAAGAACAAAACAGGAAAGGAGGAGACATTAACCAAAGATGGTTGTCAAGGGTCCCTCTGTGGACAGCTGTGCCTCAATCCCACAGGTAATGTGTCTGAAGAGATATGGATTCACCAACTGGTCCCATTAGTCAGGTAGAGCTTGGTGGAGCAACCTTCTCATGTTTCTATATGAATCTCAAGGGCTTAACAGTCTCCATAGGGCATCACGTGAAACAGAGGCAGAGAGTCCCAAGAGGAAATTTGCTGCCAGATTACACTTGGGAGAGGGACGACCAACTGCCTCTGTAGCTGTGGTGACAGGATGAGCCGAGGAAATGTGAGACAGAGCAGGAGAGGTGTCAATACGGAGCTGTGGGGACACACACCACAAAGAAGAGAAATAAGACCATTCCACAAACACCTGAGGCAAGAACAATTGTATTTGCCCCACAAGCACACATGTGTGTGTGTGTGTGTGTGTGTGTGTGTGTGTGTGTGTGTCTTAGGGCTGGCTTCTATCAGTTTGCAAGAGAGTCAATTACGTTAATCTCTTACAGACTTCATGTTCAGTAACATCAAGTTGATAGCTTAAAATTGGCAAGAAAGACAGTGTTTACATTATAGTAATTGACAAATTCTCCAAACAAAAAGATTTGGAGGCTGGTGGGAGCTGCAGAGAGGTGTCATACCAGCATACCACTATCACAAGTGTATGTATATATGCATGCATATGTGTGCATGCACCTAAGCTGCTTGATAAAGGTATAACACACGTGTAAATTATATTTTGGCAAAAAGGATAATATAATAAAATGTATTTTAAAAATAATTTTTTGGTTTTAAAAGTGAAGCCATTCTTAGAGCCCTGCAGTGAACAAACATGAGTGTGTTACTGCAAATCCCATGTTAAATTGGGAGGAAAAAAGAGAACATTAGCTCAAGCACTAGTCATATTGCAATTCTCACTACTTGTGATGAGATGCATTATGTCTTTGTGAAATTCATATGCCCTTGTATTTCAGAATGTTCTGCATTTGGAGACCGGGCCTTCAAAGAGGTAATTAAATTAAAATAAAGGCCAGGATGGTGATGCACACCTATAATCTCAGTGCTTGGGAGGTCAAGACAGAAGGATTTCAGGCTCAAGTGAGTGATAACTTAGCAAGACCCTCAGCAATCTAGTGAAACCCTGTTTCAAAATAAAAAATAAAAAGGACTGGGGGTAGCTCAGAGGTATAATGCTACTAGATTCTATCCCCATTACCACACACATTAAAAAAAATAGTAAAAATGAGGCCATTAGGATGCATCCTAATTCAGTATGACTAATGTCCTCCTAAGAAGAGAAGAGGAGATTGGGACGCAGACACATACAAATTAACAACAGGTATCAACATTAGTGTGACTTATATGCTGATAGCCTTTAAACATGGTGGCACATGCTTATAATCCTAGTACTTGGGAGGCTGAGACAGGAGGATTGCAGGCTCGAGGACAGCCTCAGCAAGTGGTAAGATTCTCATTAACCTAGGGAGACCCTGTTTCAAAATAAAAATAAAAATAGGGCTGGGGATGTAGCTCGGAAGTAGAATGCTCCTGAATTCCATTTCCAGTAAAACACACACACACACACACACACACACACACACACACACACACACACACACACACACACACACACACACACACACTGAGTTAACCTAATACCTCAGTGCTATATGACAGGCAATTAGTATGTTAGATGTTGTGAATTTAATGTATGGAGATAAGGAGAAACAATTTATTCTGACATCTTTCAGAGGTGATGGGACTTAGTAAAATGGTAGGCTTTATCTTGAGATAGCCTTGTCTCCACTGTAACTGCCTTACCATGTAATTTGGAGAGAACTGATCCCTTTAAACTTTGATTTCCTCATCTTCGAACAGGGATGAAATACAACATAATTCAGAGGGATATGGCAAATTATAGCTGAGATCAAATATATTAGATCTTAGCACAGTACATGGAACAGTGTTAGATGCAATATTAAATCCAAATTGAAACAAAACAACAAAACATTGTTATTATCTTGAAATAAACTCATCTGTAAAATGGAGATAATAATAGCTGATTTTAAGGGCTATTTTGAGGAATAAATGAGTTTATATATGTAAATTGCTGAGAAAAATGCTTAGAACTAAGTAGATAATCAAGAAATGATAGCTATTACAGTAGGAGTTACCATTGAAATAAGGTCATCTTTTACATGCTCTTTTCAAGTGCTGTGATTTGGCGCCATCTGGTGTTCATATAAGCCACCACAATTTTCAACTAGTTGGTGTTAAACTAATAACTTAGATCAGAACTTTCTCAAACTATTGTCATTTACATATTATTTTGCAATATCCAAATGAGCTTTTACTTACTTATTTAATAGTTCTATTTAAGTTGCCTTAGTTTTCATGTAAAATCAATATATTTCCTAGACAAATTTTCTATCATGATAAATGTAAAAACAGTAATAGTTTTAACATACATTAAAAGAAATGCATAACAGGATAGAAAAATTTTAACTTGAGCACTAAGTAGAATCATACCTCATACAATACTTTGAAAATCTTTTCTCTCTCTGTGTGTGTGTGTGTGTGTGTGTGTGTGTGTGTGTGTGTGTGTGAGATACTTGGGATCAAAACTAGGACCTCATGTACCTGCTAAGCAAGCACTCTACCACTGGACTACATCCCCAGCCTTGGAAAACCTAATTTTATATTGATAGATTTCATCATATAAAAGTCATGGAAAGCTTTACAAATAAAGCTATTTCTCCATCTTTAAGGATTATGAACAGTTAATTTGATGAATGAAGGGACAAAGTGTTTCCCAGCAGACATTAAGTTACATGCAACTACAGAAAGTGAGGGGAAAGCTTGCCTTCAAGTGGTTACAAATGCTGAACCCCAGAGTGCCAGCAGTGAGTGGCAGAGATGGCAGTAGCTGAGGGCAGGTGGGTGGTGGCCACTGAGGAAGCACTGCTGTGCCATGCTGGAGACCGAGGCCTGGTTCCACATGAAGTCATCATTTCCTAGGAATAGAGATACATGACATTGTAATAAATGCCCCCTCGATGTGTGTATTTGTAGTATATGTGTGTGTGTTAGTGTAGGGCGTTTTGGAAAAAGTGATTTGAAGACAGAGAGAGGTGGAATGAATAAAAGATAATAAAGTAGAAGGCAAAAGTCTTTGAATATTTAAGAGAGATAAAAGGAAGAAAACACTTTCTGCAGAATATCAAATTATGCAAGTATTTGATGGATCCTGTTTGCTCTCAGATTGATTTTATTCACCATCATGTGGAGTGGCTGCTATACTCATTTGACAGTTATGGGGAATAATTATACATTTTTCTTACTGAACTGGTTTAAAATGTCACATTGCTCGAGAGTTCCTGCAGCTTGTCAGATTGTGTTAATTTTACTCATTTTTTAAATGACTGCTTTAAACTGTTGACCCAGCTCATGAATACGCCAGCCTTTTTCCTCCTCCAATGGGGAAAAAAAGGTGATTGGTTAAGAAATATCATTAGCTATGCATCCTAGCACAGATGTAAATCAATCTATTGAGGAGAAAATCATTTATTTTTTTTCAAATCCTTCCACCACTACTATGCACATTCATTTCAAGTAAGCTTAATCAATTAACTTTGATTGTTAATTTATATTTCTACCAAATATTCCCTAATATTTTTAGAATAAACTATCATCATAATTTTAATTGTTCCTAGAAAATGAGGGGAATAATTAGAAACCAGAGGTAATTTGGATCACTTTGTAAGTGTTAAGCTAATAACTTAGATTAGAACTTCCTCAAGCTATTATTGTTTACATATTATTTTGCAATATCCAAATGAGCTGTCATTTATTTGATAGTTCTATTTAAATTGCTTTACTTTTTAAGGTAAAATCAATATATTTCCTAAACCATAATGGTTAAGAACAGAGATTGAAGAATTTAATTGAATTTCATATCTCACCTCCATTGTTACCAGCTATTTAACCTAAGCTAGTTAAATACTCTAAGACTCAGTTTTCTTGTCTGTAAGGTGGGAACAATAATTTCTCCCTCCAAGGAGATTTCATACACATTCACATGAATGTGCATATTTATGTGCCTAGTTCAAAGCAAAATTGTTAATATTTACTTAAAAATTAGTATCATTGTTATTTGCTCTGTGTGTGTGTGTGTGTGTGTGTACGTGTTACTAGAAATTGAACCCAGGGGCATTCTACCTCTGAGCTCCACCCCCAGCCCGATATTTTATTCTTTATTTTGAAACAGTGTCTCACTAAGTTGCATAGGGCTTCACAAGTTTCTGAGGCTGGCTGCAGACCTGTGATCTACCTGTCTGACCCCCAAGTACTGAGATTACAAACTTGCGCCACCATGCCTGGCTGATTTTTTTCTTTCACAATACAAATGGGAACATAATAGTATTGGTAAGGAAATCATCTGGTTCCAGACTCTCTTTGAGTTCCACTTACGTATCCAACCTTATTTATGCCTGATTCCCAGAATTAGCTCTCCGTCTCAGGGGACCTGGACTTATCCACCAGCCTTTTTCTACCTGCACCATCCTTGCATCTGTCCCATGTTTTTCTTTATCTTCTTATACAGGTTTTTCCTTACCCCTCTCCAACCATCTCACCCCACAAATCTGATTGTACGAAGTCTTGCTCATTATCTACTACTTGTCCTTAACTGCCTGACATTGCTGTTAATTATACTGATTCCGAAATTTTCTGAATCTCAAAGATAAGAATAAACATTTCTATGTTTCTTGGAAAGTATAACCACTATAAGTAGCAAAAGATATCTCAACTTCGTTTTAAACATCTCTCCAACATGGCTTGAAACTACAAATGGTCCTGACTAGTGATAGTTCAACTTAGGATTTTCTGACTTTACGATGGGGCAAAACCATGCTTCTATTCACTTTCAGTTCAGAATTCAGTAAATAACATGAGATATTCAATCCTTTACTGTGAAATAGGCCTTGTGTTAGATGATTCTTCCAAACTATAGATTAATATAAATGTTCGAGCACATTTAAGATATGCTGAGTTAAGCTATGATGTTCACTATGTTAAGTGTATTAAGTGCATTTTTTACTTAGGATATTTTCAACTTAGGATAAGTTTATCAGAACATAATTCTATTATAAATCAAGGATCATTTGTATTTTTCTTTCTTTCTTTCTTTCTTTTTTTTTTTGCAGTACTGGGGATTGAACTCAGAGCATTCTACATCCGAGCTATACCCCCAGCCCTATTTTTTTATTCTTTATTTTGAAACAGTCTCACTAAGTTGCGAACCCAGATCCTCTGGTCTCAGCCTCCCAAATGCTGGGATTACAAGTGTGCGCCACCAGGCCTTGTCCTTTTTTTTTTTTTTCAGTACTGGAGATGGAACCCAGGGGCATTCTACCTCCGAGCTATACCCCTAGCCCTATTTTTTATTCTTTATTTTGAATCAGGGTCTCATTAAGTTGCAAAGGGCCTCACTATGTAGCTGAGGCTGGCCAGGAACCCGAATTCTCCTGTCTCTGCCTCCCAAGTACTGGGATTATAAGCATGTGCCGCCATGCCTGGTTTGTATTTTTCTTATTTTCAATGACTTCCATTCTTTAAGAATTCCAACTGAACCTTTACTTTGAGGTGATATCCCATCTTTACTTTTCCCAATTAAACTTATCAAACACAGGTCCCTAACTCTCTTTTAAGGCATTAGTATATAACAATCAGTCAGTATATTACACATTTGTATTAACACATTTGCTTTTTAACACTGCCCTCAAGTTATCCAGAACAGTATCTCATGGGAAGATTTTATTCATTGCCTCAAGAGTCAGGAGTTTTTCTTGGCAAAGAACTGTCTTGACACCCCTAAAGCCCTCCCAGAGTATGCCCGACCACTTCCAACTATCAGTTCATCCTAGATCAACAGGGTAAGATGGAAGTATGACCACTGTGGCTTCTTTTAAAGTTTAGAAAATTAGGAAGGAAAAAAACTATGAATGAGAAAATCTTTCATTAAACAATCTGAACCTGGAAAACAGAAACTTCTAAATCTCTTATTCGGATAATATGATAAACTAGAAACCCTGATACTTTTTAAATAAAAACATGAGACTAAAGATAGTAAGGAAAATATGAAGGGCAGAAGTGAATTATGAGCAGATATGTAGAGAAGTAAGAGAAGTCGAAGATATGTGCAGATTCCTTTTTTCATATATCAGAAAAAAATCTTGCAACCACAAATGATGGAAAACCAAAAAGGAGAACATTCTTTGTAAAGTTTAGACTCAAAAAGGACTATAACCTGAAGTGAAGAAATATTCAAATAAACTCTAAGCTGCAGAAGCATGCAACAAGAAAAGTGAATGAGTTTGGTTTCTAGAGGGTACAAAATTTTATTTTATTGTGCTCTGAACATGTATTCTCCAGAATAATAATGAGATTGCATATCTTTTCATAGAATGAAGGAATAAAAGAGGAAACAGAATGGTCAATGCATGCTGTTTGTCCATAGAAACCCTTATGAAATACTCTTTAATTTTTTTAATTTCATAAATGATGTATGTGCAGATAATTATAAAAAAAGCTGGGCGTGGTGGCGAACGCTTGTAATCCCAGCATTTGGGAGGCTGAGACCGGAGGATCCGGGTTCGCGGCCAGCCTCAGCTACCTAGTGAGGCACTCCGCAACTTTGCGAGACCTGGTTTCAAAATAAAGAATAAAAAATAGGGCTGGGGGTATAGCTCGGAGGTAGAACGCCCCTGAGTTCAATCCCCAGTACCGCCAAAAAAAAAAAAGTATCAGTCAGCCGGGCATAGTGGTGTACCCCAGTAATCCCAGTATTTGGGAGACTGAGACAGGAAGATCCTGGGATCAAAGCCAGTCCCAGTAACTTAATGAGGTTCTCAGCAAGTTAGCAAGACCTTGTCTCCAAAAAAAATGAAGTAGGGCTGAGGATGTAGCTCAGAGGTAAAACGCCACTGGGTTCAATCCCCTAGAACCACATACACACACAAAATACTGATTATATTAGTCCATTCTATTTGCATAGTCTTTATAATTTACAAAGCACTTTTGCATGTTGGCAAGGAGATGGAACAAGATAAATTCTTATGCATTTCTGAGAGTATTATTGGAGATGGAAACAAATTTTTAAATAATGTGGAATTATATCATAACATTGAATATTTGCATACACTTCAATGCAAGAATTCCACTTCTGAGTATACGCTTTAGCAAAAAATGTACATTTCTGTATGGTCAAGAATGTGCATAAGTAGTCTTTTGTTCATGATAACAAAAAACTGGAAACAACTAAATTGACATTTACGAGGGAATAGACATATTAGCTGTATTAATTTAGCCCAACAAAAATAACCTGTGTTTGTTTTTAATGTAATTTTAAAGTTTATTTTATTCACTGGAAAAGTAATATGTGTTCATTAAAGGATAAATGGAAAAACTCAGAAGCCAAATCATTTGTACTCTTTATCACTCTCTCAAAACTCAAGCATTATTAATGTGTTATATTCAAATGAGTCTTTAGAAAACATAGATTCTCTGCCTTTAAATATGGTTGAAATATAATTTTGGATATAATTCTTACGTTGGTTTTATTATTTGGAGAATCTTATATGCTTTTCTGTGATAGTATATATTTTTACTTATTCTCTATTTAAAACCATAACTTATTTATTTGTTTGTTTATTTATTGTACTGGAGACTGAATCCAGGGCTGTGCACATGCATGCTTTACCACTGAGGGACACCTCCGGCCCTTGGAATCATAATTTCAAATGTTCCTCTAAGTAAATATATGAATTATCTAATAATTCAACCATAGTTAGAACTTGTGGGTTGTTGTACATTTTGTGATAATAATTTCCTGTAAATGTGATCTTGTGCTACTGCACCAGAGTGTTTTTGTGCACTTAAAAATGATTTTCAGGACAGATTGTCATGAGTAAGATTGCTGGGTCAGTGCTAAATATCAAAAGGATCGTACCAGTGTGCTCTTCTTCTCTACTCATTTCATGGAATGTTAGCAGGGGGTTAGCAAATGGGATCAAATTCTTATAAAGCACAAAATTATAGCTCAGATGTTGTTTCTAGTCTGTGTGAATGATACTACCTTTCTTCTCTCCACTTGTAGGAGCCCAACAGCTGGGCAAAACCCATGGCACTATCATTTTCCTACCCCTCACACCCACGTAATCCAGTATGTCTTGCTTTTTTTTTTTTTTTTTGCTTTTTTTTTTTTAACCTTCTAAGCATTTCTCAAGTATCTACTTCTGTTTTCGAAAATACCATTTTCTGATTTATTTCTAACCCTGCATCTACTTTTATTTTTTCCTGCAATCATTTTTAAAAAACTCTTTTTTAATTGTAAAATTTATAAAAACAATACCAAAAAGCACAGAGTATAAAATAAATTATGTGCATTTATCAGATCTTTAAATTTTTATTAATGTTGCATTAGATTTTTAAAATAAAAAATACAGAAACTATGAAGCTCTGCATACTTCTATTTGATCTCATTCCTTTTCTTTCCTCTATGTTATTATGTTATCTTGAATTTTATGTATTTCATTCCTGAATATCTTTTATACTGTTAATAAGTATGACCTTATCCATTTTTATTTTAAAGAATTGCTTTGCATATTCAAAAAAGAGTACAGTCAATCTTCTGCAAGTTGCTTTTTTTAATTATTATATTTTTTAGAGTGAACTATAAGGATACTATAACTCCAAGTAATTTATTTCAACTGCTTATAAGATTTCATGCAAATATGTGCCGTTAATTTATCCATTGTCTTTCTGGTGGGCATTTAGGCTCTTTACTGATTTTTGCTATTACAACCAGCACAGCAATCAGCTTTTGTGCATGTCACCTTGTGCACCTGGGTAAGGGTTCCTTCAACTTTGAGGTAAGATCTAGGTAGGGATTTGATGAATTGAAGCTTATACATCTTCAATTTGATTCGATATTGACAAACTGTTCTCCAGTGCTGGCACACAAATTTACACCCTCACCAACAATGGGTGAGAATTCACCTTACTCTTTATCCTACGGACATTATTGTTAGATACATTCTTAAAAATGGTGGATAGGTGACATTATCTTATGGTGTGACTTTGCATT
>PVLC010050736.1:0-10023 GCA_004027655.1 Graphiurus murinus
TCCGGAGGGGTCTGGGGGAGTGTCTGTGGGAATAGGGAAGATTTTCTGTGACTAAAATGTAGTGTGAGGAAGTGAAAAGACATTCTACCTTTGGCTCAGATGTGGTTTTCTAGGCTTCTAAGAATGCAGTGCTTAGAATCTTTTCTCCCTATGGGTTTTTTGGTTTTGGTTTTGGTTTTGGGGTTTTTTGTTTTGTTTTGTTTTTTTGTTTTTTGTTTTGCGGTACTGGAGATTGAATTCAGGGGCATTCTACCTTCGAGCTATACCCCCAGCCCTATTTTTATTCTTCATTTTGAAACAGGGTCTCACTAAGTTGCGGAGTGCCTCACTAGGTAGCTGAGGCTGGCCTCGAACCCGGATCCTCCAGTCTCAGCCTCCCAAATGCTGGGATTACAAGCGTGCGTCACCACACCCGGCCTTCCATATGTTTTAACTTGTCTCCTTTCGTAAAATTTGGTCTTCTGTCTCTACCATTTTTCCAGTATCCCCCTTCCCATTCTCTCCTCTCCCTCCACCCCTTCATATAATATTCAGTTTTTGCTCAGGCTAGTAAAAATGTCTGAAGTGTAGAGTTTTTTGTTGTTGTTGATTTGTATTTTGGGTTTTTTTTTTTTTTTTGAGTACTGGGGATTGAATCCAGGGACATTCTAGCTCTGAACTACACCCCAGCCATATATTATTTTTTTATTTTGAAACAGGGTTTTACTAAGTTAGAACTGTAGACTTTTATTCCTTGTTGTTAAAAGATGCAATGAAATGAGCAAAGGCAGAAGCATTTTCTGAGTACAGTGTAGGATCTCAGCAGGGGCCCACTAGTCTTTTTCCTACATTATTATTATTATTATTATTATTATTATTATTATTATTATTATATTTTTAGCTAGGCACATTGGTTTAAGCCTGTAATCTCAGTACTTGGGAAGCTGAGACAGGAGAATTGAAGGTTCAAGATCAGTCTCAGCAACTTGGCGAGACTCTCAGCAATCTATCAAGACCCTGTTTAAAAATTAAAAAATAAATAAGTAAGTAAATAAATAAATAAAGGGCTGGTATGTAGCTTGGAGGTAGAATGTTAAATCCTCAGAAACACAAATAATAATAATAATAATAATAATAATAATAATAATAATAATAATAATATTTTTTTAAATTGTTATACTTTCATTGGAATATTGTAATTATAGGTCATAGTGAGATACAGATTGATACAAATAAATCCACACATAACTTGGTGTATTTCCATCTTCATCACACCCCACTCTCTCCTCTTTCTTCCCCATACCTTTTAGTGAGAGGTGGTAGTGATACCTTCGCACATGGACATAAGATTATTTGAACTGTTTCCTTCTTCAATCCTGCTTTGCCCCACTTTCTATCATATCCACCTCCTGAAATTTGCCTCCTACCTAAATTTCCAGTTCCTTTAAGTAAGGAAAGGGGCATACTTTTTTTACTTACCAAGTTTCTCCTACTTTATTATCTCCTCCTGATTTAGGAACCCCAATGTCTGGAAACATTTCCTCTCTCTTTGTCATTATTGACAAGGAATAACTCCAATCATAACTATATTTTTAGATAACCAGAAAAGGGGGGGGGCTTTTTACTGCTGGTTGTTCCAAGAAAATTAATTAATAAAATTTCCACTTTTATTGCTCCCTTCTCCAAAGTAATTTCTCTGTCATTGCTAGATAAAGTTGACTCCACTGGGAATGGTGGCACAAACTTGTCATCCCAGTACTTGGGAGAATAAGACAGGATGATTGTAGGTTTGAGGCCAGCCTCAGCAACTAAGACCCTGTTTCAAAACAAAATAAATAAAATAGGGCTGGGGGAGCCGGGCGTGGTGGCGCACACTTGTAATTCCAGCATTCAGGAGGCTGAGACCGGAGGATCCGGGTTCGCGGCCAGCCTCAGCTACCGAGTGAGGCACTCCGCAACTTAGTGAGATTCGGTTTCAAAAAATAAAAGAATAAAAAAAAATAGGGCTGGGGGTATAGCTCAGAGGTAGAATGCCCCTGAGTTCAACTCCCAGTACTGCAAAAAAAAAAAAAAAAAAAAATAGGGGTGGGGGGGGGGGTATGGATCAGAGGTAGAATGTTCCTGGGTTCAATCCCTAGTAAGAAAAATGTTAAATAAAGTTGTCTCATTCTTTTTACCTGTCCCAACTCACATCAGATGCTTGTGAACAAAAGTCATTCTGATTATTCTCTTACATATAGGAGCTTGGTTCATCTCTGGCTCTTTAGGTAGGACTTACATGCTCATACATGATTATAGGAGTAAAGGGATATAATTTTAATATTTTATTTTATTTTTTTCTTTTTACAAATTTTTATTGGCTCATTGTAATTAAACATGATGGTGAGAAACATAATGATACATTCATAGATGCACATAACATTATTTGGTCTGTTTTCCACTGGGAACCTCCCCTTTCCCTTCCCTCCTTACTCACCCAATCCCTGCCCATTCCTCTATTGGTCTCTCTCCTCATTTTCTTTTTTTTTATATGCACACAAATTGGGGAAAGGGTTAAATATTTTATTTTTATATTTACTCTTCTCTAAAATTCTGAAACAATGCAGATCTACCCATGGTACCAAAAATCAGGCATGTTAATATGAAAGAAGGTGTTCTGGGGAAGCTATGGTATTCCTTTCGCAGGAATCCTGTGTAATAGAAAACCCACAGGTGTTACTAAACAATGATACAGAAAATGTTTATATTTTTCTGTAAAGACCCAAATTATTGAAGCTCCAATTTTTAAATCTTGATGGCAGAATTTAGCACATTTTAAAAGATTCCCTCTACCTTTTCCTAAGCTCTGAAATGGTTCTCCTAAGTTCTGCTTTGTTTTCTTCCTTTATTATCAATCAGCTTGAAGCAACTCTTCTGTACTGGCTTCCAGGCAGAGGCTGCTACTTTTAAGGTTGCTGTTTGGTATGACCAGAGTGGGTAACACTTTACCTTCTATTGCCCATAACCATACAGGAACAAGATTGCAAGTTATCATAAGACTATCAAAGGCTCAGATATTTGAGGCAAAATAAGTTATAAGACCAAGTAGTAATAACTGTGGTGATGGCCATAGCCTCAGACTCAGATCCAGACCATTCCAAGGTCCTGGAAATCTCCACTGATTCATTGTCCTCTTCACAGCTTTGAGCTGACTTCCACCCTATAAAGAGAGTCCCAGTGTGAAACTATAATGCACCAATAAAAGCACATTATGAAAAAAAAAGTTCTTCAATATGCCTGCTCGACTGTACCAGACTGGACCTACTCTGAATGTATTATGAGGATGAACATTAACTTCCTGTAAGAGAATCATGATGCTCATCCATTGGGGTTTGGTGTTGCTATTTATTTTTAAAATGACTAGAATGCTTTCATACATGCTTTTATGTTCAATCTCAAATTGTATAAGAAGACATTTTAGTGATCTATATTTTCCTGAGTCAAACAATCCAGCTACTTGCTACCATCTTCCCTTCCAGATGTACAATCTCCCAGTGACTTTGGCTTAGCATCATCTCAGAATGAATAAAATGAAATAAAATAGGTCCCAAAGGAGCAGACCTCCTAGAAACAAACTGCATACACACAAAATAGTTTGAGGATAATTTTATTCATTTAAATAATGTCATATTTCTCACCAAAAAGCAATAAAGTCATCAAATGCAACTTTGCTAAATTATATTTGTAATTACTAGAGCAATTGCTATCCTATTCTATAACAAGCACACAAATATCTCCTCCATCAGTCTCAGCATAAGCCTTTCTTTATCTCATTAAGTGGGCCATAGTGTTGATGTATGGAAAGCAGAAGGGCCATCCTCTCCAAAGCTAAATTGTAGATCATACTTTCTTAGAGGCAAAACCTTGGCTTCAATTTGGGTACACTTTACAAACATGTAAGCAATAATTCACAAAGCCACATCTTCAAGGCACTTCTCTAAGACTCAAGAGATGCATAATCTAGGAGAATGTTATACCAAATTCTCTTGATATTAAATTATTTTATTTTATTTTTATGGAGTCAAACCCACAAGATTATTACAGTCTCCTCTTCTCTCTGTGTCTCTGTTACACCTATACACATACACATACACACACACACACACACACACACACACACACATCATTCAAATATATTGAACACAGTTTATTAAGCAACTATATAGAGAGAATGAATACCTTTTGGGCTATGAGTTTAGGGATACAGGGTTTCTTTTTGGGTGATGAACATATTCTGAAATTTGTAGTGTTTAATGTACAATTCTGGAAATATACTAGAGTTCATTGTGAATTGTACACTTTTAAAGAATGAACTTTATGGTATATAAATTCTATCTCAATAAAGTTGTCACTTCAAATTATCTTAAAAATATAATAAAAAAGATTTTTTAGGGATTTATGAGGCCATGCTCAGGAGTGTGGAAGGTATCTTCCTATAATTGTTTGGAGTGGCTTTGCTTCTAGGATAAACTTTTGGTTCTTCAAAAATCTACTCAGATATAAAGAGTTCTCAGTGCCTGCTGTGTACAATAGTGTCTCTGTCCTAAGGCAGTAGTGAAAACAGTGGACAATAACTCATTGCCAGTATATCCTAGCAGTACAGCCACAGTTACTACAAACATACTTTTATACAGAAAAAAAAAGGCACCAGGTTCTGTTTAGGTGTTCAAGTAACTGTAAAAACAATCAATAGTAACATGATACAGATGTAAAAAAAAATTCACAAGCGTTAGAAAGCTCCAAAAATCTATCTTATTTTATTGGCAAAATATAACACTCAAAGAAATAAATTTTATTACCTATTACCAGAAATCAAAAGACTAATTTAGAAAACTCTAATTTCCTGCATGTTTCTTCATTGTGTATTGTAGCATTTGCATGAAGGAACTCCATATTATGGCCTTATTACATAGATTATCTTGAGGTCTCTCAAATTCTAAGACAAGAAATAGTCATTCATTCACTGATTATTTCTTTGAATACATCTTTGCTTACTTTCTATGTAAGAATTTAGTGCAAAGTGCAATGGGCATGCAAGACAGAACAGAATAGGTACATGTGTTTAGAAAGCATGGAGTGCATGTGTGTGTGGTGGTGGTGAAGTTAATAGAAAAGAAGAAATGTGAAAAATAGGTAGAGAGGAAGAGTCAGAAAGATATCTTAGGCAAATATTAGAAAGTTCCTTGAGGATGGGATCAAAGGAATTCACAAGTGATATCTGAATACTGAACTCTGCTGGAAATGAACTGTGGGACATAAGTGGGAATTATTTTTGGAGATGTTTGGGGTCCCCCAGGAGACAGGGAGGTTGTTTTTTTTTTTTTAATAGCAGACACAACTGATGGGGTTTGGTATCATAGGCTACAATGTGTAGACAAGGAAAATAGAAAGAAAGGAAGCATGGCAATGTCCTGAGAAGTCATTATGTTTGTGGCTGAGCACATTATTTTCTCAGTAATTGTTGCAAGTGGATGAGAGCACTAGCCTTGAGGCTATGTCTTAGGCTTGAGGTCTCCCATAGATACTCTCCAGTGCCAGTATCCTCACTCTATCAAATGTTTGTGACAAGGTCTATTATTTGGGAAAAAGGACTATCTTCCATTAGTGTCTACATGTGATTTTTTTTCTTCATGACTGACATCTACTTATTCTGCTTAGTGGGCTATGAGTAGGGAGTCAAAATGATGCAAAAGGAATTCCAGAATCTACTGATTGGCAGAACTGCTGTCCCAGAGTCACTTTGGGTTGGACACACATGAGAAATATTTTGAGAAATAAGTTTAGTATTAATGAAATGGAAGAAGGAAGGAGATTATTTCTTCTGAAATCTACTTCTTGGGTCAGTTTGAAGGTACTGAAGCCTTCCCAAGGGTCATGGTACAGGAATTTAAAGTGAATTATGCAAAACTGGCTGTGCTCATTGCAAACTCCAAACAAGGCACTTTCTAGGCATTTTCTGTGCTATTACATATTTGTAGAGTTCCTTCTTTTCAGTCACCAGGCAAGGAACTTACTCTGTGCTTCACAAGGTTTCCCAGTATGTCGAATCATTGCCATGTAGTTTCTTACTTGGATTCTTAACCAATGCCATCAACTTCAGTCTTTGCCTGTCACTTCACTATAAATCACAGCAACTTCTGTGTTTATATCCCAGTTAGGCCTGTGGAACCAGTTATATATAAACACATGAATCCATTTCTCTGAGAATTTCTATTCATTATGTCATTCTCTTGTGCAAAATAACCTCACTAATCTTTTTGCTTATAGCAATGACTTCTTATCCTGCTTAATCTAATTGCTCCAAAAGTTTCTCTAAGTTTATATCACTCCATTAATTTTCTCGTGATACTGGATATTGAACTCCGAGGCTTTCCACCTCTGAGCTACACTCCAATCTTCAGTCTTTTTTGTGTGTGTGTGGTACTGGGACTTGAACTCAGGGACATTCTACCTCCGAGCTACATCCCCAGCCCTATTTTTTATTCTTTTATTTTAAAACAGGGTTTCATTAAGTTGTGGAATGCCTCACTAGGTAGCTGAGGCTGGCCGTGAACCCCGATCCTCGGTCTCAGCCTCATGACTGACATCATGACTTGTAATCCCCTGGGATTACAAGTGTGCATCACTACACCTGGCTTTTCCATCCTCAGTCTTTTTTTAAAAATTTTGAAACAATATCTCACTAAGTTACACAGATTGGCCTCAAACTTGTGATCCTCCTGACTCAGCCCCCTAAGCACTGGAATTACAGAGGTAAGCCACCACACCAGGCAACTACATTGTTTTTAAATGACCATTCTTTCCTCTAGCAACTAGACCTGGCATACTGTTCCTGAACTTCATCCTCTGAATATTTCATTTGCTTAAATAAGTGACCTTTTATCTTCATCAATGATCAATTGAGTTCAATGATGATTGCCACTTATATAGATATATATAAAATAAAAACATAATCATAAAAAACATACATGCATATCAATTAAGACAGAGAATTGCTATTCTAATTACCTACCATTAGAAACCATTAGAAATGGATTAAATAGAGAGAGGGGGAAGAGAAAGAGACTGGTTACATAACAGTTTGGTAAAGACTTTGTAAGTATTAATTAATTTAGTTCCCATAAAAAATTATTTTTAGGAAAGTAAATATATAAAATCTATGAAGCTTAATTGAATTAGAAATATATCAGGTCACAGAGCTACAGGTGAAGTATGGCTGAAAACTAAGATTTTTAGTCCATATACTTTAGGAATGGCTCCCTATTAATACCACAGAAGACACTAAAGAAAAATTCAGGGGATGACCCTTGACATGGTTTCTGGGAAGACCCATCCTCAGTGCATTATAGCTGGTAAAAAATGTGCGTCCTATGTTGAACAGAAGCAAACTATAGCCCCTATGAACTCTATCTGAGTTTATACAAATGGCAACCTATATAGAAACACTGAGTCCTAGAATACCTGTACCTACTATCAAAAATCCTCCTACATCTCCATTCCCTCATTTTTTTAAAAAGACACTGAGTCACTGTAGAATCTACTTCTCCTTCTTAGGAGTAACTACCCTTGAAGCCACCATTAGTTCTTCCCTGTTTTTGTTTTTTTGCCTGGGTGGGATTTTTTGTTTTGTTTTGATACTGGGAATTTAACCTGGGGGCATTCTACCTCCAATCTACACCCTCAGACCTATTTTATTTTTTATTTGGAAACAGGGTCTCACTAAGTTGCTAAGGCTGACCTCAAACCTGTGATCCTCTTGTCTTAGCCTTCCAAGTACTAGGATGACAGGGGTGTGCTACAACTCCTGGCAGGTCTCCCTTATGTTGCAAAATCTCAGGAGAGTCTTTATACCCCTAAAGATCCCCGTGTCCAATGTTCCCATTACCACTGGTGAGTCTCCTTTCAGCTGAATCAGCATAGATGATAAGGATAGAGAGGGAATACAGTGATATTCCTTATAGAGGATAATATTTTTATTGTTTTATTCTTATTATACAGGAGCTGAATCTGGAGATAGGTCCTTCTGCCTCCATGGTTTCTTCAGAAGATGAACCTTTGGGGACACGATGCCCTCCAGAAGGCATCGACATAATGGATGGAGAGGAAACTCTGGTACTTGTAGGCCAGATGATTAGCCACAGCAGTTGTCAGCTTCTACTAGGAAGTCTATGTCCGCAGGGTAAATTCCATGCCTAAGTGGACTGCCAAGACAATCCGTGTCGCATTGAGTAGAAGCAAGGGGAGTGGAGATAGAACAAAAATTGGACATACTGAGCAAAAGGCCTCAACCTGACCTTGCAATAGATACAACACCTATGTCCTTCTTGTACAGAGTTTGAAAACCTTTCAGGGTCATGTTCCCATCAAAGTATGTCTTTATTGGCTAGATATGGGCTCAAGGTGACTCCCAGTCCTGCACTTCCCCCTGTGCCATTGTGCTCTGTTTTTCCTTCAGTTGACATGCCAATTTACTACCCCAGAACTCTATCGTTGATTTTTTTACTCATTTAGAGACTTTTTCTTTTTCTGTATGTGTGTGTGTGTGTGTGTGTTTGTGTGTGGCACTGGTGATTGAACCCAGGAGTGTTCAATCTCTGAGCTACACTTCCAGCCTTATGTTGTTGTTGTTATTATTATTTTATTATTTCTGTGTGTGTGTGTGTGTGTGTGTGTGTGTGTGTGTGTCATTGGGGATTGAACTCAGAAGTGTTCTACCTCTGAGCTATTCCTCTTAACTGTTTTTATTTTTGTTTTGATAGAGTCTTGTGAAGTTCCTGAGAATCTCGTTAAGTTTCTGAGGCTAGTCTTGAACCTGCAATCTTCCAGTCTCAGTCTTCCAAGTACAGGGATCACAGGCATGTGCCACCATGCCTGACTTTGTCTCTTTTTTAAAAAAAAATAAGATTATAGTACTGCAAATGTACTTGAAATGTTTGGTCCAAGTTGCTAGACACTACAAACATCTAAATTTCTTGAATACACAAGTGACAAAGACCTCTGTACCATCTACACAAGAGCATTCGGTAACTGCTAAGTTTTTCTGCTTAGTTCTGATTCTAACCTCCATAAACATTCGGAAGGTCATTCATCAATCCTCATAGGATATTTCAGTTACAAAGACAAAATGTTCAACTTATGTTCTCCATGACAAAAACATTAGTTCAATTGTGGGCAGGGCACTTCCCAGCATGTAATTTTTCAGAAATAGCAGACAGTCTAGTGGCCTCCACTGGGAGTAATTGACCTTGGTTTTACCTATGACATTTGTAACAACTTAGCTACCAAAATCAAGATATCCCCTATAATATTATATCCAAAAGATAATCTCTATCAGAAAAAAAAGAACACTGGCTATGTTTTCTAAAATGTCATGGCATAAATATTTTGGATGAAAGAAGAAAGCATGAACATGCCCAGAACTCACCCTAAAGTTCTCAGGATCCACAGATAGTAAGTCTGTCACAGTGCAGACCACTCAGTTTACTTAGCAAGCTGTCTTTGAGGTCATCCATGTACTTAACAACCTTTCCTAAGGTCAGCACCATCTTGCCATGAGCCTTGATGTTGGATTATTTCAGAGTCAGAGGACAAATTTCCAAAATTGTCAAAGAAACTCAGACCTCAGCCATATAGCTCCAGCAGCCCATGGGAGAGTCATGATTTCAGGGAAGATCTGAACTCAGAATATGTAAGAAACATGGCTATTCCCTCTTTCAGGAATACCTTGTGACTTTTTTTTTCCACCTGCCCTGTCCTTAGGACCTACCTGCCCGGGATCTCATCTCTGGTCTCTGTGTTTACCTGGCTCCACAGGCTAGCAAAAGCAACCTTCTCTTTGCAGTAAAATGTACCACAATCAGACCTGAGAATTTACTTGTCATCATAGATGAGCCAGAGCAGGTCTCTGCTTATGTTTCTCTGTGTGGTCTTTTATTCCTCATCTCTGGCCTCCAGCTCTTTGCTTATTCCAATAAAATTAGGCTATTGGATAAGGTAGGCTTTGAC
>PVLC010050737.1:0-10021 GCA_004027655.1 Graphiurus murinus
CGCACGCTTGTAATCCCAGCATTCGGGAGGCTGAGACCGGAGGATCCGGGTTCGCGGCCAGCCTCAGCTACCTAGTGAGACACTCCGCAACTTAGTGAGACTCGGTTTCAAAATAAAGAATAAAAAATAGGGCTGGGGGTATAGCTCGGAGGTAGAATGCCCCTGAGTTCAACTCCCAGTACTGCAAAAAAAAAATAAATTAATTAAATATTTGCATGGATTTCATAAAGAATGATTAACTTCTACTACTAAAAGTATTTTGCATATATAATATATAATACACAGACACACACACACACACACACACACACACACACACACACATACTGGAAATTGAATGCAGGGACATTCTACTGCTGAGCTATACCCCAGGCGTTTTTATTTATTTATTTTCTTATTTCAAAACAATCTCCCTAAGTTGCTGAGGGTTTCGCTAAGTTGCTGAGGCTGGCCTCAAACTTGTGATCCTCTTGTGAGCCTGCCAACTACTAATATTACAGGCATACCCTTGTGTGAAATTTGTAGGGTAAATTTAAAGTAGAGTCACTGTGTCATAATAGTTTTTAAATCTTGATAGAAATTAACACTAAATCTAAAAATTACTCAATATACTACGAAGGATAAAATTGAACATCATTGTGAAACAGGCTTTTTTAATGGAGACATATTTCCACATAAACTTTATTCTTTTATAAAATTTATCTATGAAATTATCTGGCCTCATTATTCAAGAGAAAATTCAGAATTTTTCTGTCTTCTTCATTATCAGTAGTGGTGCTCCACTTATGCTTTGTTTCCCCCCGCTGAGATGATCTTGAATATTTATAGTTCTCTAAAGACACATTAAGGGTTTCACATTTATTCGCACCCAGCAATGCATCCAGTTGTTTAACCTCCTCTGGAGCTACCTGTATTCCTCTCTCATGTCCTGTTCTGTGGGACTTCATCAGACCACTCCGTTTCCTTGAGTCAACTACGGCTTCACTCTTTCACTCCTCGGGAATTTGCTGTTGTCTTTCTCGCTGCCTCTTGCTTTTTCTTTCACTCTCAAGAGTGTGTTTCTGAAGGAAACACCTTTAGCCCAAGCACCTCTGCTCCCCAGTGCACCATCTACCACCTGCAGATGATCAGGAGCCCTATACAGGCTGTTGGTTCCCACGGTGCCTTTCATGTCCAGCTCAGCATCTACCTCCCTGTCTTGTTTTACATCCTCGAATTAAGACAGAAATACTTTCAAGCTTCAAATAATAATGGAAAGGATGGGTCACCTGCCCATAGCCTCCCAAGGGCTACAAACAAAGTGTAATCCGAGCTGGAGCCACCTGTAGGCTCAACAGGAGAAAGATCTGCTGCCAAACCCAGGAGCTTGTTGAGAGATTCGTCTCCAATGGCTCTTGGCCAGACACTGGCCCCCTTCTTTGTGGCCTGAGGCCCTCCAAATTGGCAGCTTCATCAAATCAGCAACTGAGCAGGCCATAGAGAGAGTCTGTTAACAAAACCCAAGACCCCAGCTGTCATCCGTGATGACCTAATCACAAAGTGGCATGCCATGACTTTGCCATAGGACGTTAGTTAGAAAGTCACTGGGACAGCACACTCCAAGGGAAGCACAGGTCCAGGAGATGGGGCATCTGTGGTGACAATCTTTGACATCTGCCCACGATACCCTTCCACCAGTAACCCCATGCCAAAGTGCACTCAGCTTCCCTAGGAACCTTTCAGGGAATGCCGATTCTTCACCCATGCCTGCCATGTCCTTTATTCCCTATTTCTGACCAAAATACACTTCTTTCTAAATAATCAGATCCAGTTTTGCCTTCTTTTTACAAGTATACCAATCTTATCTCCATGTCCTCCTATTCTCCACACATTACCATTCAATCCTTCTTTTCCCACAACATTGTGTGTATGAATGTGGTGCTTATTACAAATTACCATTAATTATTTAATTTTTTCTCTAGAACTGTCAAATCTCCAAAGAAAGGTCTTTAAAAAAAATTCTATTCCTTCTACCAAGTACAGAAATATATTTCACATCATACCAATTCCATAAGCGCTCCACCAAAACTAATAAGCCAAAGTTAGGATCGTTATTACCAACCATTCACTGAGATGGCTCTTGAAAGAAGGCATGCCAGGGCAGGAGTGTCTCCTAGGATTGCATGCCAAGAGGCATGAATAATTTGGAGGAACTCTCAGAAGTCAGGGGATTACGTCAGAGAAATGACTTAATGCTGAGTCACCTCTTGGACTTTCACACCCTACTATTTCACCTGCTCTCTTTTCCTAGGGAGGGGTGGGGGAACCCGAGAACTGGTAAACCCTGCGGTGTGTTTCTGAGTAATTCGTTGCCATGGTCAGAGTCATGGTTTGCAGGGCGGGGAGGTTTGGCTAGTCTTGATGTGATATTTATCAATCAACAAGGCCATTACCTGGTGACTTTGTTGAAACCTGCAGAGGACTCACAGAAGCACAGAAAGGGCTGAGAGATTTTCCTTGCCTTACAGAAGATATACTTTTGCAAATATTTAACAAAAGAAGGGCATTGGAAATAGATCTACATGCACACACTTCATAGACTCTTGAGTTTGTAGAGAACCCTTAGACATCAGGTAGACCCGTGACTCTCAAAAGGAATCCCTCTCATTTTTTGACTGCTAAAATTTAGTGTTTTTACTGCTAAATCTATCAAATCAAAATATTAAAATAACCACTAAATTTTCTTTCATCAGTGAAACCATGAAAGGATATGCCTTTTCTCATCAAAGCAATCCTTTCCATCACACAAAACTGTACTTTGTTAGTATGTCCATATGTAAATGCTGTATTTTGAAACAACTTTATATAAACTTCAAGAGGCCTAGACCCTACGAGAAGTAAAATTTATTTAAATGCTATTATAGTTGTATTCTCTGCTGCAGCCATACTCATAGTTACAGTCTATAAAATTATAAAATCCCAACATTCACAGGCATTTTCATGAATACATTCACTGGTTGGGTCTGTTCTTCTAAAACAGGAAGAAAGACAGATATATGAGATGGATTATTAGGAAATGCTATGTGATAGAAAAATCAGAGATGCAAATCAAAACTACCTTGAGATTGCACCTAACCCCAATTAGAATGGCAATCATCAAAAACACAAGCAACAACAAATGCTGGCGAGAGTGTGGAGAAGTGGGAACCCTAATATATTGTTGGTGGGATTGCAGATTAGTACAACCACTTTGGAAAACAGTATGGAGAATCCTCAGATGAATGGGAATGAACCAACCATATGATCCAGCAATAACGCTTCTGGGTATCTACCCAAAAGAATGGAAACCAAACTATCAGACAACTATGGGATATGTACACAATGGAATTTTACTCAGCCATAAAGAAGAACAAAATCATGTTCTTTGCAGGGAAATGGATGGCACTGGAAAACATTATGTTAAGTGAGATTAGTAAGTCACAAAAAGTAAAAGCTTCCCTAATATGTGGAAGCTAGGGAGAAAGTGGGTCATAAGAGGGACTCCTTAGATGAGCAAATAAGGTGACTTAACTGAAGGTGATGGGGGCAGGGAAACACCCTAATGCACATGATGTACTTTCACAAACATATCAAAGTCAATCACTAAACTGAACTTGAGAAGGAAGGGGGGGGGGGGGGAATGGGGTAGGAATTGGAGAAGGGTTGAGTGAGAAATATGTGCATGTATGCCTTTATCAGCTTATACCTAACAAAGATGTATGATTACAATACACCAATAATAATTAAAAAAGAAAAGAAAAAGCATTAAACTTAGAATCAAGAAATCTGTTTTCAAGTTTATTTCTGTCCTTTTTTAGATTTGTACTTTTGGATATTTTGCTGTAATTCTCTAAATCTCAATGTCTCCTCTGTAAAGTTATTGTGATTCCCTCATTTGCATTGCAGAGAAAGTTTGCAAAGCTTTGCAACATTCTTATTTCATTTAGTTCTTCACACTGTGCTGTGGTGTAGACAGAACAGGGATGAAAATTCCTGACTTAACCAAACAGAAAAATTAGGTCAAGTGAAGCCCCTAGACTTGCTCAAGCTCATCTGGTCCAAAAGTGGCCAGTGGAGGAGAAGACTTCTTTATCATAGCCCTGCACTTTTATCCTTAAAAAGAAAACATCTAATAAGAACTCTTTGCAGAAGAGATGATCTTAATCCTGCTTAATTCTACTGTCCAAGGGGCTGGGGTTAGGGATCACTGTAGGAGATGGTGATTGGAGCCCCACCATGGCTTTAGATTGAGTCGCTATTTCCAACAACCACATTCACTTCCAGAATTCATAACCCCATAGCTCATTTCTTCATTGTAGTTATAACTAGGGACTAATTAGTTTCTAACTCAATTTGTGTTTTATGGGGAAAAAAAATAGCCTATGGATGGCTTTCAAATATAAAAACAGGAAGCAAAATTTCCATGACGATTTTGAGTCAAATTAAGGTAATTAGTTGTGCCAATGAAATAAGAAAACATTCCCATATTCTTGGAGAGATTAAAGCATTCATTTAGTTTATGCTTTTCTCAATATTCCAGTGAGATGAGTAAGAGTCAAGGACTCAAAGCCAGATGGATCATTCAGAGCTCTTTTCCCATCTGGTTCCTCCCCCACTGTTATGCCTTCAAATAATGGTGCTCCTTTTTGCTTTAGAAAGCAATTATTAGCCCAGCACACTGTTAAGATGACAGCACTTTCTGCCCAGCATCTCTATTTCTATGGCCTTTTCATTGACGTTAGAGCAGGGAGCTTATGAACACCATTGGATTTTAGAAAATCTCAAGGATCCTGTCACCTTAATAATCGTTTTAGGTATTATTCTAGCCTGGGACAGTGGGGTTTTAACAGGCAGAGCCTTCCTTTTAAGAATCTGTTAACTAAGATGGTGTCTGCAAACACCAGAATGCAGGTTTGGCGTGGCACAACTGCTGTTATTTTAGTCCCCAGATATACGTGTAAGTTGCAACAAAAACCAACATGAAAAACAACAGCACACTTGTGCATGGGTGCTTTTTAAAAACAGTATTTTTAAACATATAATAATGTCTTTGTCTTAGAAATTTTAAAAATATAAAAAGATTAAATCAACCTAAAGCTCTCCAACCAGATATAATTTATCATTTTAACAACTTAGTTTGAATCTTTTATGGGGCATGCACATCACATTTTATGATATTTTATATGTTTTATGTCAACAGTCCTAATCACCTAGCAAAGGTTTACTTATTTAAATCCTTTAAATGGGTGGAACTGCTTACAGAACATATTTTAAGGGACCAACCTATCTTTGGACAGGCATGATGACAGCGAATGGGAACAAAAAGAAAGAGAGGAAAGAAAGAAAGCAAAGGAAAAAAAAAAAACAGAAGAAAAGAGAGACTTACTTATTGGGCGGACTGAAGGGGAAGTCCCGCCCTCAATGTGGGCAGCGCTGTTCTGATAGGCTGGGAGCCTGGAAGGATGGGAAAAAGGAGGAAGTGGTGTGAAGACATTTGAGGAATCACCCGAGGAAGGTGCCTCCTGAGCCGGGCTCATCCATGGCGTTTTAATAGTTCTCTGCTTGGGATTGCAATTGCCCATACCCTTTTGAATCGGAGTATTCTTTATGTGATGCTGGTTTTCCAGCTTATTCCAACTTAATACTTTTATATCCCAGAAGGATCTATGTATGTTTATATTAGCTAAATACATTCAAAGAGTGTATATGATGTTTATATTCTCCTGTGTAGAAAAAGACATTCCACTGCATGTGGGTTTTTAAATACATAGCATCTATTTATTACATATATATTTTATAGATGTTTATTACATATATTAGTCAAATTCATTTAAACCTATGTGTGATATTTGTATTGTTTTTATGCTGAAAAAGACCTTCCACTTCATATATGTTTTCTGGTGGGTTTTAATGTCAATATTGTATATTTTTCTCTCGCTCTGATACTAGCACCTCCCAAGTTAACTATGATGAAGACCCAGATTTGTTGGTTTGGGTTTGGTTTGGTTTTATTTTTTAATTTCCAATTTTATCTGAGCAAATTTTTAAATAAGATACAATTGCAAATTTAGAAGTTTCTAAACACTTTCCATTTCCAGATTTGTCTTGTTGCTGAAAACAGACAGCTGGCACTAGCCAGCCAGGCCCTGCCCAGTAGCTCAAAAGAGCACCCAGCCTGCCCCTGGCCACTTGGCAGTGTATTCCTAATTGACTAATGCCCTCACCACCCCAACTCCCATCCACTGATATTCAACCAAAATTTCAATGCAGAAGACAATTCCTGATGCAATTTCAGGAAAAGTTTCCTTACTCATACCTCCTAACCCCCAAATACCAAAAAAAAAAAAAAAAAAAAAAAACTCATCTCTCATAATGTCCCGATTTCCCTGGAATGCAAGAATTCCTGGAAGAACAGTTTACAGATTTCAATCCTCTTTGGTGCTAATTAGCTCATTTTATTAAAACAGGAACCTATTAAAGTTGACAGGAGACTATTATCCCCTTTTTACAGACAATAAAACTGATTTATAGGTAATTTGCCAAGGTCTCAAAAAGAAATAGCAAATACTCAGGCCTGGTTTTCTGCATAGAATTTGGTAGTTTTCCTCCTCTGGTACAAATCAGGATGAAGATAGTAACTTTTACTTTGTGTATCTAAAAAAATCAGAAAATGTATGGTGAACTTTGGTCTGCTAACTGCATCAGAATACAATTACTCATTCGCTTTATGTGCCTGTTATTCTGCATTGCACTTTATGGCTCAGATGTTTCCAATCATATAATATAAATCTGGAACTAGAACTGGGGTCAATGAAACAGTTGAAACATTTGCCAAAAATTCCCCAACCCTTATGAAATGGACTTACCAATTGTCCCGGAAGATGCTTCAACTTGCATTTTAGCCCTCCAACCTCAATAGACCAACCAGCACACACCTTTAGTATGTTCACTGTGGTTCTTTTGGGGTTTTTTTGGCAAACTATATTTACTGTTTACATTAGTAAAAGGCAACAAATAATGTACAAATTGGTGAAAAAAAAAAAAAAAACACAACAGAACCAACAAACATCCTGCCCAAACCAATACACAAAACGAAGGAAACCAGAATGCTTTCTGCAAATTTCTAGCAAGCAAGATGATAGGTTACTGTCAGGTGACTACAAAACGTAAAGCATGGATCCTCAGAGGACAACAGGAAGAATATGACCATTTTAATCAGCATAGACCCCCAAATCTCTCACAGAACCGGAGTCACCATAATAATGCATAATTTCAATGCATATTTGGAGAGCACCAGGGCACAGATCCATGAAAAAACTCAATCACCTTTGCATGGGTTTCTCTTGCAATTACACTTTGAAGTAGCTCTTTCACACAACATAACTGCAAATTCAGTGATTCTAAGCCTACTTTTATGAAGAGACCATAATTATTCATCAGAAGTAAATACTAGAAGAAATCTGAGGCCACAATACAATTATCCAATGGGAAATATGGTAATTATTTTCTTTCACATCTTAAAAAGGGTAAAATTAGCCAGTTTGTGTTGTGTCAATCTCTGCCCCCATAGCTGCCCCCAGGCCCTGAGTAGAGGGTGGTGTCCTGGAAAGCCCAGGAGCAGGGAGAGGGCACTTGGGCCACGTTACTGAAGGACTACTTTCTTACCTTTTAAGAAGCATCCCAGTATTTTCTCTTCAACTTTACCACATTTGACAAACCTTATAATTTGCAATACTTAGCATTTTAGTAACCTGAACCTACAACAAATAATAAGCACAATTCTGGCCTCCCCCGAACACGGTCCCCTAGATACACCCACTGGGTTACCGTGAGCTCTCCATGTGAGAAGGACAAGCACATCGAGGGCTGATGGCAACTCAAGGGGTGAGAACCTAGCCACGGGCAGAGATTTGGAGGAAGACATGTCTTGGGTTGGGTGAATCCAGAAAAAATGAAAACAAAACCAAACCCTAAACCTAAAGAGAACAACCTGGCCCAGTTTCAGCAGTGAACTCATCCCAGCAGAAACAGTTCGGAGCTGAGCTTGAAGTACATCAGAGAAAAGAGAGTCATTTCTGTGACCATCCTCGGTTTCCACAGACTCTTCTGTGATCTGTACAGTAGCTTTTGTTCACCATTCAACAGCAAATGCAAGGACGATAGCTGGGCATGGGGATGGTCCCTCTGAAGGCTGCACCTCGGGTCTGCTGCTGGAACATGGCAATGGTGTCCTCACCCTCCATCTCTGTCTGGGCCGGAATGTCTGTTTCATTGACTAGTTGTCCAGAAAACCTGAATCTAATCTGTCTCATAGACTAGCCCTACCATGGCTGCACGGTGGCAGAGACCGCAGGATGAGATGGCCAGAAGAGAAAGCAAGGAGAGAGCGGTCACACCCTGGGCCAGGCAGCTCTCCCCTGGTTTTTTTAAAAAATATACTTTTTAGAAAAATACAGATAAATAAAAAATTATATTTTTATTGGTGCATTGCAATTATATATGATAATGAGGTTCAGAGCAATAGAATAATACATGCACACAGCACCTGCTGTGTTTTTCTAAGTGACACAACCATTCAACATTGGGATCCTGAAAATCACCACTCCCCTGTGCTCTCTGAAGCCTTCCTGCTCCTCAGCCTCTGGTGGCAGATCCTTCCCTCCATCTCAATGTCTGTCCTTTACCTTCACCAACTGCCCAACTCCCCTCTTTCCCTTTGCAGCTCATTTCTAGATTTCCTGATTCCGGCCTCTCAGCCCTGTTCATTCTGTAGTCTCTCTCCAGATGAGCTCATGGCCTGCCTTTGCTGTATCTCCTCATGTGTACCTTACTTCTGACTCGCATTTAGTCTCGGCTTTTCCCCGAGCTCAGGAGCCATAACCTGCATGGCCTGTGAGCTCTTTTACTTAGGTCTCCATCCACAATTGGAATCAGCATAGTCACCAACCTGCTTTCTCCCCAGGGGTCTCTTTAATACTAGCCTGAAAGCCAACCTCCTCTTTCTCCTTCCTCCAATAAGCACCCAAACCTGAATATTTCCAAATACAGTGGTCTTTATGTGAACTGAGTTGGAGTAGAGAAAGACTTCACAGGAAACGGACTAGAATCACCCAAGGCAGGTAGGATCTATCAGAGCTCTGATGTGCCCAAATGGAGAGGTTTCCAACTACATTTGGGCACAAAAGAGAAGAGAAAGTTAGGCATAGAGATGCACAGTTGTAATCCAGTACTTGGGAGGCTGATACAGGAGGATCATGGGTTCGAGGCCAGCCTCAGCAACATAAGCAAGGCCCTCAGTCACTTAGTGAGACCCTCTTTTTTGTTGTTGTTGTTATTGTTTTCTTGATCTTTTTTATTAACATCTATAGTACTGTAAACAAGTGGCATAAAATTCCTAAAAACACAACACTCCTGTGCACTTCCGCCG
The DNA here is from genome assembly GCA_004027655.1 of Graphiurus murinus. Lineage (NCBI taxonomy): Eukaryota > Metazoa > Chordata > Mammalia > Rodentia > Gliridae > Graphiurus > Graphiurus murinus. Next base: position 9,446 of record PVLC010050737.1, read on the forward strand.
TTCCTGCCGCATCCTTCCACTCTCTCCTTAATGTCACTAGGCCACTGCACTCAGTCTTGAGCACCTGTCACAGCGGCACTGCAAATGCTTCCATGGAAATGGGAGACCCTCTTTTAAAATAAAAAATAAAATAGGACTGAGGATATAGGTAAAAGGTAGAAATCCCCTGGGATCAATACCCAGTACAAAAAAAAAAAGAGAAAGGTATGGAGGGAAGGAGGGAGGGAGGAAGGAAGAAAGGAAGGAAGGAAGGAAGAAGAAGCAATGAAGGAAAGAAAGAAAATAATAATAATTCCTCATCATCATCATCTCTCAGAGAAGCCCTGAGAACAGGGACTTTTCAGGGGAAGGAAGATTAGGAACAAAAATCAGATTACAGCCGGGCGTGGTGGCGCACGCTTGTAATCCCAGCATTCGGGAGGCTGAGACCGGAGGATCCGGGTTCGCGGCCAGCCTCAGCTACCTAGTGAGGCACTCCGCAACTTAGTGAGACTCGGTTTCAAAATAAAGAATAAAAAATAGGGCTGGGGGTGTAGCTCAGAAGTAGAATGCCCCTGAGTTCAATCCCCAGTACCG